>JAOWBL010037659.1:3684-22156 GCA_028564865.1 Zenarchopterus dispar | reverse complement strand
GTGCTGCTCCACAATCACTACATGATTTCAGAAGCAGAAGCAGTTTGTTAAAAATGCTGCTTTGACAATTCATCTAAGATGTGGGAGTCACCGCGACTCTGGAGGCTGAATAAAATACTTTGGTTTAGAGCATAAATGTGTCAGCCATGTTGGACACCAACACAATGCAGATAAACAACAAACAGCATGACATTCGTTTTTCTGGAACTGAGTCGGCAGTAAAGACAGAGATGTTAGTAGCTCACAGCTCAGTGTCTCCCAGTCGGTCCATGTTCTGGACATACGTTGGCAGCTTGTGGAGGACCACCTCATCTCCGTCTCTCTGGTCTCGGCTCTCCATCTGGAGGGCAAACAACTGGAAGAAAAAAAGACAGATGTTGATAAAATGGCAAACAACATGACGTGGTTCGGCAACCTTACATGCACAGAAAACATGGTCAGCTGACAACTTTGAACATGCTGGACAGCCAGCCTTGGGATCATTAGATTCTTTGTTCCTGACTGTAGGAACAGGAAGATGTAACAGATGACAATACAAAAATGTGTCAGACTTAAATTGTTAATGTGATCCAGGGGGCATGCAATTTAATTTTCATGGTCCAGAGTTTGGAAATTGTTGGAGAAGACGTTTTTGCAGTGGTCCAATCGCTCTGTCATCAATCTTGTCAAATGTATGACAAATGTAGTAAAAGTAGCAAAGGTGTTCAAAGCCAAAAAAGTCAACATATCAGATTTTGTAATTTTTTTTAGGCCAGACACTTGTCTGGGCTGGACTGAATTCTAAAATGCCTTCGTAATTCTAAAACTGTTTTTTTGAATTTTATTTTTTAATTTTTATATCTGCCCTTTCTTACCAGCTGACGGAGCTCTTCATTGTCTTCATTCAGGCTGGTCATCTTCTGGACTTCAGCATCAAAGCTCAGCAGGACAGGTTGGGGTGGAGAAAAGTAAAGGACTGGAAATTCTCACACAGAGATGACGTTTCCATTAACACTTTTTTAAAGTTGCTCATTTGATAAAACAATATTGATGGAAAATACATAATTTTAAAGAAACTATTTTGCAAGATCATATGCTCAGAGTGTGTTTTTTATAATAAATTCCTACACAGTTTTTACATCCATGTGCACATCTGTGGGACCCTGATCACTTCAGCTTGTAGCTGTTTCTGTCAGCTGAGCTACAGTTTGCAGCATTTTCACATCACAGTCGGGTAGAAGGGACACAAGATCATGCCTACAGGGAGGCAACAATAGCAGTTACAGTTACTGCTGTGGTTCATGACCTGACTCCACACTTCTGGTCTGACATCTTGAGACACACACTGACACAGTACTAAGCTGTCACTGTTTGGTGAGTACGAAGGAGCAAAAGAATGTAACAGCAGTTTAACAAGGATGTTCTTTAGAGGCCATAAAGCATGACTGCTCTGTGAAGATGGACAGTGTCTGGCTTGTCTATTCAGGGATACTGTGAAAACATGACGGAGCAACTTGGTGAACATAATGACATCTAATCGGATTTGCAAGATGCGATCAAAGTTTGATTTTGCCAATGCAGTGAAAGGATATGCATACACTGGAAGAGGACTGACAGGAAGTTATGTAGTGAAACCAGGAAGGTGTCAGCCCACTGGCGGGAGAAGTATGGAGAGAAGACAGGGTTCTGCTCAGGATTCGGAATAAATGCCAAGATGAACCAGTCACGCCATTCGGCCTGACCCTGCAGCTCCGAGGCCTGCTTCTGAAAAAACTCCTGAGTCTTTTCCAAGTTTCCTTTCTGGAAGGATAAGACAAAAAGCAGGTTACTCAAGTTTTTTGTGAGCGATAGTTACCTTCAAATTAACAGAGAGAGATACAGGAAGCAGATGAAAGGGGCGGGGTTGACATACAGCAAAGGGAGACACAACAGGACTCAAACCAGATATGTACCAACCAACTGGGCAACACGGTCCTCAACCCTGAGTTTTAAATGAGGGGTTGTCTCAGAACGACACAACATGATGATTTTAATTTTCTCAAAGATGTTACCTGGATAGTATTGATGACATAGTATCTATACAGGCTTGTTCTGAGTTTGTTGACTGTGGATCTGTAAACATCTTCCAGTCTGCAGAACAGACGTCTGTCAAGATACTGCCAATATTCCTTCAGACCAAAGAGGTCGAAGCTCTGGACAAACTGCTGCAGTTGATCGATGATTTTATCCACCTTGAGAAGGAAAAAAGCAATGTTAGTGTTTTTAAAGTCTGCATGTCTCAAAGAAATCAGCATGATACTGGAGGAGGAAAAGCTTTAAACAAATCTGAAGTAAAACTAGTTCTGTGTGCATTTCCAACAGCCGTACCCTGAGACCTTTCTCCTTGTCAGCTTTTATCTCACTGTCCAGATGTTTGAGTGTGCTGGTAAACCCACGGTAGATCAGATACTCCCTCACATGTTCATCAGTCCTTTCCACAGCAGATCCCATAATAATGTCTCTCCCTGCGAGATATAACACAGTACATGTTGAAAGTGGTCATATGCAATGCTACCTGCATAACAGTGATCTGTCCTTCAAGTGGGTGAATAACAGATAAGAATATTTAGATAGAAAATATATTAGCCCTGAGAGGAAGTAGAGATCAACTCAATAATTATGGTGATAACAAAGCCTGTTTTGGGAGCACTTTTGAGTCTCCTGATAGATCGACTCAAGGATGACAAAAATACTGAGGATTGATATGATGCAAGACGTTTTCTGTTTTGTTTAATTGTAATGTCTACAAATCTCATGCCGTCCAAAAAGTTGTAACTAAACTGAGTTCAGAAAGTCTAGGGACCCCATATATTCTGTCCACACTTGTAAAAAGTAGTTCAAATTGTTGATATTACCAAAACTATCTGTTGCAATTGCTGTACTTTACATCTGCTCATGGTGACTTCTGACAAGATTCTCCACCTTAAAGTCTGTGGTGCTAGTATGGTAATCCTTCCAGCAAGGTCTTACATCTCTACAGAAGACTTCCCAACTTCTATCAGAGCTACAGGACAATCTTTGCAACCCCATTGCCTAGTGACATTTATTCATGTATGTGCTTTGACCAGAGGACAACTTAAAGGGGAGTTTTTTTTCTGTGTTATACATACCTTGGTCTTCACATCTTCACATCTACAGCTTTTATATTTTTATGTAAAACCTGTATAATGCATAAATAAATGTGCCCCAGAAAACTAAGTAAATAAAGAAATAAAAAGTCGAGCAGCTTAGTCTGATATCCATCTGTTGTCTTTTTGTATTTTTGAGATGTCAAACACATAAAAATGGAAAACACATAAAATTATTCATAAAAAGTCATAGACATGCTCCCCTTCAGCATACACACAGCTAGCGCTGATAAAACAAAAACACTATGTGAAAACTATCTGAACAACACGTAGGTTTATAGAATTACTATGACTTTACTGATGAACGTTATAGTTACAGTTGTTCGCAAATGGAGCTCCATATTTACCTCCGTTCACAGCGAATTTTCAGTGAATTTTCTCTCTTTGGGATAGAAACAGAAAATGCAAAGGGTGATTTTTCAGATACAACTGTCCTGTAAAGTCTTCAGCTGTTCTTTCGCAATATTTTGACTGCAATAAATAAAATTAGGAGAAAAACCCTTCCAGTTCCTTCTTCCGTCTGACAGTCACGTGACCTTGTCACGTGACGACGTCGTACCAAACAAACTTGAAACGTTGCTGCTGAAGTTGAAGCGCCATCTGCTGTCAGTGTCTGATATGGTCACAATCCGCACACGCGTGCTGGGTTTCTGCCCAGCTTCACCCCGACCCAGGTCGAATAAAGCCCTCAGACCGTCCCGGCCGTCACACCGGATGTATTTTTTTACCATAACATTTGCCATTATTGTACATTTCAAGAACCTAATTTTAACAGTGTAAGGTTGCAATACAGATGTACCTTAATGTTTGCTTAGTAACATGCCGCAAATAAAATATAGTAATAAGATATGTAAAACATAGTTCACATAGGCTATCTATAAAAAAAAGGAAATGACGTAAATGAAGTGGTTGCCAAGACGCAATCATACGTTTATGAGTTAAACAGACAAGAAGTAGTCAAGGACTGTAACCATGGCAACGCGTAAACAAGAGAGCGAGAGGAAGGTGAGAGAAAATGTCAGCCACTGCTGCGAGAAGAAAGACCGAGGAGCAACAGAACCGTGTGCCTGAAAGGGAGAAGAAAATAATGAATAATAGTAAAGAGGGTGTCGAGACGATGGAGGAGCCCGAGTCCACTGCTTCCAGGAGAAAACCTGAGCCGCCAAGAGAACAGGTCAGTTCCAACATCCCGGAGGTGGTGGACGACTTCCTGAGGAACTTCCTCCGCAGAGCCGGCCTGAGCCGCACGCTGAGCAGTTTTGAGACAGAGTGGTACCGCTCAGTGCAGAAACTCTTGACAAAGACCCTGACCACGGCAGCAACAGAAACAACAAACATCTTCTTCCTCTCTGATGCTCTCGCGCACAAGCAGGTTCTTCAGAACAAGCTGGACTCGGTCCGAAGAGAGACGGATCTGCTCAAGCAGGAGATGCTGGAAACAGCGGAGAACATGGCGATGGTGCAGATGGAGAAGGACTTCCACCGAATAGAGGCTCAGCTAGCGGGTGAGGACAAAGAAGCGGTGGCCAAGGACTTGAGGCACCTGAAGGGACACCTGGAGCTCTACGAAAAAGTGCTGAAGCAGCTCGATGTCAAATACCAACCAGCTCTCAGGCAGAAAGTGCTCCTTAGTTTACAAAAGGACCGACTGCAGAACACCGTGGCTCCGAAGCTGAATCAAGAAAAAGACAAAGAGAAGAAAAAGAAGAAAAAGAGCAGTAAGAGCCAACCCTTACTCCAGAAGGATTCAGAGTTTCCCATCTTCAGCACTCCTGCCCATGCTCATGTGAACACCCAAGAAGGGAAAAACTCCTTCCGGCTATCCTGCTCCATCAGAGCCCACGAACTGCCAGTCAGCTGTATTGCCCTCCACCCAGAAAAACTGATCCTGGCCTCTACCAGTGATGACCTCAGCTGGAGGCTGTGGGATCTGAAGTCTGACAGAGAGGTGAGACAGGTTATAGAGTTGAATCTGTCAGATGTCCGAGTCCTGTCTTTAAGTGGGTCTCTGTGGGGTGGGGTTGCTTCCCACAGATACCGTCCGGTCCCCCATTGATATCTGGGGGGTTGGAGACTAAATGAATGCCTCAGTCGGTTCATGTGATTATCAGAATGCAGGTTTTCCCCCACCCCAGAAAAAAAAACATTAGTGCATATGAGATTAGTACAAAATATGTTCACTTATGGAATTGTAATAGAAAAAGATGTAAGACAAAATGCTGCAACATCAGATAAAGTAAGAAACATAAGCAAGAATTCAAATGTCCAAAGCCATTTCAAATGAAATATAATAACCAGCATCATTATTGAGACAACTAACTAAATGACTGTATAATCATGTCCTATATGGTGTGTATTGTGATGTGATATAGTTGAATGTGTTGCTGCCAGGGTGGCCACATGCTGCTGACAGGTGAGGGTCATTCTGATTGGCTGTCAGCTTGCAGTTTTCACCCTGATGGATCAAAACTGGCAACAACCAGCGGAGACACAACGGTAGGATTATCCTCCTTGCAGCTAGGTACAGATTTAAAGGGACACTAAGGCATTTGTGTGAGGTTGTGCTGTGTGTTTTTGAAGTAATTGCTGCCTCATCTGCAGTAGAGCGTTGCTCATCCTTTTTGAGGATCAGGTAGGAATTCTGATGGGAAACCAGTCACTCAGAATGAGGGACATCGAAGAGAGATTTTTCACTAAAACCTCGCCTCAGAGCTCAATACAAGTGGTACTTTTGGGTTTTCCTGATTACGGTTATTTTTAACACCATGGTGTTTTTTCCTCTTGCAGGTGCAGCTTTGGGATTTAGCTTATGGCTGCTCTGTGCTGACTCTGTCTGGTCACAGCCAGCCGACCTGGAGCTGCTCCTTTCACTCATGTGGTCACTTCTTGGCCTCATGCTCTGCCGACAGAACTGCCAAGGTGTGGGACCTGAACAGCCATCGCTGCAGACTCACACTTCGTCAACACACCGCCTCTGTCAACAGCGTTTGCTTCTTGCCCTTTTCAAACCTCCTCCTCACCTGCTCATCTGACCAAACCCTTGCCCTGTGGGATGTCAGGCAAGGCATCTGCAGCACCATCTTCCGTGGACATCGGTTCCCCTGCAACCACGCTGCCTTCAACCTTGCCACATATATCGTGGCTTCTTGTGATTCCCGTGGCATCATCAATCTGTGGGACACGAGGAAGCCTGCATCGCCGGTGACTGTGGTGGATGCTGGGCCAACGAGTGGCAACCAGGTGGCATTCAGCGAATCGGGGAAGTTGCTGGCGGTTGCCAGCAGCGATGGTTTGGTGCGACTGGTGGATGTGAATTCCTGCAAAGTGAGCAAACTGGCGGGACACAGTGACAGGGTCCAGAGCGTGACATTTGGTCAGAAAGGGGAGAGTCTCATGTCTGCTGGGAGTGATGGGGTGATTAATGTCTGGTCGTGACATTTTGACTTATTATCCTGCTAGACTGGATTTTATAGCACCCGAGAACCTAATAGACTCAAAATCCAGTGGCTGGATCATCAGCAATATTGTGTTAAATGTGGAGATTTGTTTTGAGGTCGCAATAAAGTCATTGGTTCTGCAGTCTGTGGAGTGATTTCAGAAAGGTTAATGCAAGACTTGTGAAGGATGTCCTTCTTTTGAAAAACACCACTATGTAGAAAGACAAAAATAATTGTAGTATCTGATTATTCTGTATGACAAATCATTTTTCCACTTGTTTGTGGGACATAGAAACATAAGTGTTTCTGTGTCTCTCTAAGTTATTCCACAGCTTATGAAAATCTTTGAATCCAGAATTATCTGGGCCTGAACTTCTTTTGGAACAATGTTTAGAGATTCCCATTTGACATCCACGTCCGTACCAGAACACACATCCATCCGTTTCAGTGATTTCATGATTTTCAGGAAGATCGACTTATTTTCTTCTGGTTTTGATGCTCCCTCTCCATGTTGCTTACTGAAACAGTTTGAAACTGATGAAAATAAAAATACTAATTTTGTAATGTATAAACTGCATGCAGATGAAAATAATCATCTTAATAATTTGTCTCCTGTCCAAAGGACGTTCTGCCAGAAGCTTTGTGGCTTGTCAATATGAATTTTGATCAATTCCAGGATAACTTCGTTTGCTCTCAGCAGCGGAGTCCTCTTCAGTCGTCTACTTTGGCTCAAAAACTCAAGCATGGTGCGATCCCACACCCATGTGTCAGATACCTCGACCTTGGCATTCACCTTCAGTCTCTTTGGAAGTTGTCCAGGACTGGTCACAATTGCTAATATCCATCTCTTCAACTTGTCATCACAATTCACCTTGCAGCCACATCCAGGTAGCTGGGCTGGAGTCTCATGAACCCTAAACTTCAGGATGAATTTGCAGTCACAGGAGCATCAAGCTGGAGGTGGTCTCCCAGCCCTCACCTTTAACGTACCGGTCCAGAATGTTCTCTCTGAGGTCCTCAGGCAACTCTCTCCTCACTACTGAAATATTACTACTTTCCCCCACTTTAAATACGCAGACTCACTACAAGACTGAAGGTACTTGTGACGTTAATTGCAGGATACAGTTTAACATGTCACTATAGTCAAATTATGTTCAAATTATAGATTCTTTTTCTTTTCTCAACCCGAACCTTTACACTCCTATGTAAGGAAACCAATGTAACAGTAGCACACACTGGCAGAAGTATAAATACCTTTTTTCTTTAATCTGTAAACTTGTATCTAGGAAAAAGTAGTAACATGACAAATATTTTAACACGAGTATTAAACAAAAATGATGAAAAATGTTTCAAGAGAGAGCTGTGACAAGCAAGAAATGCATATGAACTTTTTAATTGGAAAAAGAATCCAAACATCCAGGTCATCTTTCACAAAATGAAAACTAGTGAAGCAGTGTATTCTGAAATGTGTTGAAGGAAAATAAATCATGTTTTTCAGTCAAATTAAACGGTGGGTTACAATTAATGAACACAAGAAGTCCTGATGCATCATTGTGACACCATCTCTGCCCAGCTTCTGTAGAGAGGCTCCGTGGAGAAGAAAAACATGTTTTCTACAGTAAAATCCTTTTATTCACACGCATAAATATATTTTAATTTAGCCTAATGAAAAAGTCAAAAGTCCACTTTAATATAGTGGACTTTTGTAAGTAATAAGTATAGTCAAAGTTTACAACAAGAGTATTTGTAAAACTGTTTGTGTTCACAAAGATCACAACTTCTTTGTTGAACAAATTTCATGATAATGAACGCTTGTGAGCAACTACTGAATGTTAACTAAAGTTGGGTACAAAACCCATCCATCCATCCATCCATCTTTTATAGCAGGTTAACCCTAGACAGGGTCCCAGGGTCTTCTGGAGCCTATCCCTGCTCATTATAGGCAGGGGTACACCTGGACAGGTGGCAAGTCTATCGTAGGGCTGGGTACGAAACATCTAGCATTAAAATATTTTACCACTCAAACTGCATATACTAAAGGCAGTTTTTGGAAGGTTGCTAAGACGAGTGGATGACCTCATATGCACATGCCTCTGCTAAGCTAAGGGTCAGCACAGCGCTCCACCTCTTTTTCAGTGCATTTTGTTGAAGCTCATAGCCGGTTGACAAATGCGTATGTTGACTTCCACATAATCACTTGGATCGGTTTCTCAAGGCACGTTTTTCTCAAGGCAGAAAAAAGTCAGCATCCATTTTTATGCATCTTCCACAGTAATACTTGACATAGCTTTGGAAAACTCCAGAAATGCTCAGTCTGCGACAGTTCCTGGATTATATTAGTGTCAGGAGCTATTGCACTACAAGTTCTAAATACCCAAACGATAACTCTTTTGGCACAGACTTTTCTGACGCTTTAATGAAGCTGGTTTAGCCTGTCTGACTCAGGACGATTTCTCCTGAGAACATAATAACCCGTCAGCAGACAAGAAAAAATAATGTCCTTCATCAGCAACTTCCTCTTCCTTCTTCATTTCCTCTTTTCTGTCTGGGTTCTTCCACCAGCATCTTCAAACGATTAAGATGGTGCAGAGCTCTGCAGAAAGAATTATTGGGCATGTTCATGTAAGTATAAACTGGGGACAAATCAAAACTGCCAAACTTAACCATGAAATTTCAAACCCCAACGTTCACCTGCAAGCACACCTGCAGTACTAGTAAGTACTGATGTATATACTGACACATACAAGTACATATCTACGGCCAAAGTATAAAATCTAACCCCCCAATAATACATGATATAAACGGACTCCCTCCATTTGCCCTGTGAACCTCTGACAACAATAGCTGCAGCTGACAGTAGGGAGATATCAGAGACAGTCACCCTGATGACAGAAACTGAGTTACCTCTGCAGTGATGGGCTTCCGGTAAAACCCTGCAACTCTTCTTCACAATCAGGCAGCTGGAACACAATAACAACTTATAGAAATATGAGACAATTGTCATATTTAAAGAACAATTAACTGAAGCCTGTTGAAAAACATCTGAATGTTGGAAAAGTTCTGTGTACAAGAACTGTGTGATGGAGGAATTGCCATCTTATAAGCCTATTGCTTATAGCAAGTTAGGAGATGTAAATGCATGTTAATGGAAATATAGTTTGTAGTTTTTACATGATAAATGGGCATGTTCTTAAATATATTTCGTTCTAAAACATACTAATGTCCAGTCTGGCTGACTACCTGTTTCACCGGTGTCTGCAGAGTCTCTGGGAGAGGTGGAGAAACTGGTCGCTTTAGTTTTTTTTCAAGTTCTGTTTCCACAGCCTGCAATCTGAACATCATCTGTTTAAGCGCCTCCACTGGTCCAGGTTGCTTCCAGATGCTGTTTCCATGGGGATCACAGCCCACAACCTGGAAGAGAAAGCAGTCATCAGACTTTAATTTTAGACCCCAGGCCACACTAGGGTTGGGAGATGTACACAAAAAAAATTGTTTTCAAGAGAATACAACTTTTGGTGTTCACCTGTCGGGACAGGATGTTAACTGAAGGTCCAAATGGAGGTCAAAGACATGTCAGGTCTTGTGTACAAAAAAATATACCCTTTCAATTCTGCTTTTTTTGTTAGGACATAAAAACGGCTCTGATCAGGTTTTAAAATTAGGTGAATATCACCTTAAAAATGATAACTATAATTACAACTCTACGTTCATGGAGTCTTGTAGTTTATTGTAACTTACAAACTAAAGTCCTGCTACCAAGTTTGTGATGGTGAACTATCAGTCACTCTGTGAGTTTATTATGAGTCCACTCCACTCAGACCAGTATTGTGTCTGTACAGTTTGGTTTTATTTGTCTTATGCAGCTGCAAACATGTTGTTTAGATAGCTGCATGTCATTTTGTCTAAAGAGCTCCCAGCTCTGCTCAGTAAAACCCTTGTACTATCGATGCTCTGGGTCACAACTGATTTGAAACTTAAGATGTACGTTCTGACCCTTTTATATGCAAAAGATAATTAAATAATTCACTAAGTCAAGCCATATTGCCAAATCTTTATTTTAAAGTTTTATTATATTATTTCAGTATTAATCAGGTATTGCAGTCAGCTAGTGGTTAAAATGGGTTTAGACAGAGGTATTAGATCATTTTTCCCCACAACAAAGTTATTTTTCTTTACAGAGAAGGCACTTTATCCATGCAAACCTTCCAAACATGTTGAGTTTTTAATCTATTTTTACAATCAGGATTTGAAAATTTAACACTAGCTGAAGCCAATAGGGTCTGGGATGAAGATGAACACTGCTTAGTATGACCTTGGAGCGAATTACCAGGGATATCCTAACCTAGGAGGGGAACCGACAATATTTACTGTTTCCCACTTGTGAATAGCTTTTCTAACTGTAGAGTGATGGACTGCATTATTGGACAATGATTTTATGCCACTGTCACATCTATGAAAAGCTCTTCCCAGACTAATATGAAGGGTTTGCTTTTCTTCACTGGGACATATTTGTTGCAGACTGCCGGCTGCACCACTATCAGCTAGAATGCAGCCGGGGAATCTGCTTCATTTGCCTCATCTGTCCCACTTCGCCTTTACAGGACAGACATCGACTCCGTGCAGGGGACCAGCAACAGCAGCATACTAAAAAGTGAGCACTGCAATCTGGTGCGATTTGGACAGAAGTATCAGAAACTCTTTTGTGCCGAACTAAGCACACAACAATCAGTGAAGGAGCAGCCGGTGAGCTCTCATACTTTTCATTTTGTGTGAAATTTAACTTCTGTTTTATGTACATATTATATCATTCTGTGGGTTTTGGCCATTATTGGTTATTAGGCATTTCTGGTAGTGGCTGCATTTATTTCGACGGTTTTTTTAAAATTAGAAATTTGGTATTTGCTGTAGGCTTTGCTTCGGAGCCTTCTGTATTTGGATTGCAGTTGAAGGCGTTAAAGTAGACTTGTCAAAACCTGGAGTAGAATTGGTGTTCTAGGTCTGATCAAGAGTCTCACTTCCTCAGAGAGGAGAATTAAATAACACGAGAAAGCTCTTGCAAAGCTCAAATTGCTTGTTTTTTGATATTCAAGGAAAAGAAGAACTAGCACAGGTTTGTTATCAGCACAGTCGCAGGCTGGCAACACCTGGCTCTGTGGAGCCAAGTATTCCCTCAACTCTCACTAATGTGGTGACGCCATAAACATCTCCACAAATAATGTAATTTAGGGAGGTGAGAGCTGGGAGTCAAACAGGACCAAAAAGATAACCTACCTTCACTTCTCTGTCAGCTGGAGCCTCAGGGAGCCCTCCTGCGGCTGAACTTCTGCAACATGAAATCAGTGTGTGATCAGATCAGTGTGTGAATGCGTTCTACATCACAAGTGACAAAATGGGAGTAAATTAATCTCACTGTGTGAAAGGAAGGTATTGTGACTTTGAACGAAGAAGTTCTTCAGTACCAGGTGGACTCAGTGCTGCACTGTTTACTGAAAACAAAAAAACAAAACAGTTGATGCACTGCTTCAATTTCACGACCACCACACTACACACAGTGTAAGCCCTTTAGCTTTCACACTCATGTTGTGACTTAAAGAAACGGAGAACTAGTGGGTACATTTAAAGACATCACTATCTCTGACAGGGGCATACACAGTACAAATAAAGAAAAACCCAGATTTATTTCACATCAAATAACTTCCAACTCATTTGCAGTACAATGTAACACAAACACAAAGTAAACTTCACAAGATAAAATACAGCCATTAAAATACTCTTCATAAAAATACTTTTGTGATCATGCAACTTATGTTGGATAAGCAAAGAATCTCTTAATTCACACATGATCACATATACAACTCTTTCCATTTCACGAGACAGGCTATTAGTGGATTTACTGCATTTGTTTTACTAGAACTTGACAAACTATCCATATACAAACGATTTAAAAAAGCATAAGTTCAGGTATCTGGGATGGTTTAAGTACTTTTGTAGCATGATTAAATGTACTATCCTGAGATTGGAAATTTATCTAATGTCCTCAGACAATTAACAAAAAAAACCCTTGTATACTTAATCATAACTAAGTCTGAACAGCTCAAGAACTTCAGCTGCTTGGTGATGGATTCAACAGCAGTTGACCAGACACCAAGTACATCAGCTAAATATAAGTGCCCACTGTATTGAAAAAAAAAAAACAAAACAAAAAAACATGCCACCTCAAGTATTTAAAAAAAAAGAAAAAACAAGTCCAGACAGAACTGATCAATTCTGTTTTTCCACTGAGCTCTGGACTCACCTGGATCTGCTGCACTCTCTGTTCTTTCAGAGCTCTGAGACAGCAAGTTCAACACCTGATCTGCCTTTTGAATCAAAGTCTCGATTCTGTTGTCTAACACAAACACACACACATACCAGAAGCACTTGTAGGGGCTTTCAACACACTCAAAGCGCTTTTTTTAAATTATTATTTTTTTAATAATTCAGATTCATGTGTCTTTACCTCTGAATAGAGCCTTCAGGACGTCAGAGTCTTTCCCCTCTGTAGCCAGCAGAGAGATCTGCTCAGCCAACTGAAGCCTCAGGTCTCGGAGCATTTGCTGGCTATCGAGCTAAACAAACACATAACTGTGAATAAATATAACAAAACCTAATTTACCAAAGTTTTCTTTTTTTAACAGTGTTTAGGCGTAGTCTATCAGTGAAATGGAGATGATTCAGTCAAGTAGCGACAGTTGAGCCAACTTCAAACACTGCTAAAACTGTTAGAAGTGCTTGAATTCTCTGTAGAAGCTCTTTGGTGGACCCTGAATGAGGCATATTACACCTCTTTTTTATAAGTTGATGTAATCCCGAGGTTTTGATTAAAAAGACCTGTGACAAGCCATGGTAGGGATACACAACAACTCCCTTTTCTACATGATTTTACAGAGCAAGTCAGTCTCACGAGGAGGCGAGTACAAGTTTACTGTAGTGGAGTCAGACACTACAGTAAACGTCACCCGTCTGTAGGACTGTGCTAAACAACCAATGTTACATTGCATTGCAATATAATTATGGTTGATCTCGATGATAAAACTTGACTGTTTTTATTCAATATGGACAGGGTGTTCCAGCCAATCACACAGCAGATGTAGCAAACGCTAACGATGCTAATCAAGAAGGACGTGTTTAGCATGTGTTATGTTAGCACTTATTGAGGACTTCTCGGGAGCAGCTGCTACTCTGGGAATTAAAAAATAGGTGAACCTGGTGCCGAGGACAGCCATGCTGTGTTTGCACACACTGTCTTATCCTCGCAAGCCGGCAACGTTATTGATAAAAACGGACAAACAACATCAGTTATGTGGAAATAGTTTGGATTTCTGAAAGCGGATGTGGAGCTGATTGACAGTCTGAAAAATACGCTGGCGTTCTGTGATAACGAAGATGAGAAACACAACCAATCCGTTTCATTACCATAAAAGGTACCGCCCATTTAAACACACACAGATACTAGGTGCATTTCCTTACCATGACAATTTATTGTGATTGCGATACCACTGTAGGGAAAATGTTCCGATGATGAAGGCAGCAGATGATCATTCAAGTGACTATTTAGAAGCAAAGCCCTTATGTAATACCTGATGATTAAGTAGTGTTAAAACACAACTACATCATGTTAAATGACACCAAAAATAGCTGAAAACTAGATACTGATGACTTTAGATTGACCAGTTACATCACATCCAGCGCTGCCAGAGACGTGCAAATGTGGATTATCAAAGTGGCTGAAAAATTATGTAATGAAAGCTTAAATAGGTTTTTACAATATTTGGGAATTTTATTTTATTTTTTAATTAGCGATGTTTCCAATACAGGATCTTTTTTTTTTTTTTTTTGATATTTGGGTTTCGTGAAAATCTAGAGGTAATGGAAATGCGACTAGTATGAAAAAGCTGCTGCGACAGCACCAGCCTCTACTTCGTCTGCTCCTGTTATCAGTGCATGTGTTAGAGGCGATGTATTAAAAAAAAAAAAAAAGAGGCGATGTATTAAAACAACAATAGTCTCATCCTTTGCTGCAATTGCTCTCTAAGATATTCAAGATGTCAAAAAAATGTAGCAAACGCTTTAGCATACTGCAAAACAAAAGACGTTTAAAGGTTGATTTATGTTCACCTTTTTCTAAAGCAAAGGTCTGTAGTTTGTTTCCTTGATACATTTGTGATGTTTCTATGGACATTTTAATTGACTGTAGCAACTTTATTCAGTTCTAATAAATATGTTAACACCTATGTTTTTAATCAGGAAAAAAGATATTGTGATATCAACCAATGTAAGAAACAAAATCATGATTTTCAACAAGTCTCCTTCAGTGCTACTCATGGATTGAGGAGGGGAGGAGATACTGATCTGGCTTTGTGATGTCACAGAACACTGTACAGTGTATGGCTCTCCTTTTATTTGGGTCAATAAAGTGTTTCATCAAAATCTCCTTTTTAATGTAGGGTGCCAGCAAAAATCAATGTTTCGTTAGAACAATATAACTTAGCTTTTTGATAGTGGGTGTGATTTCTCAGATAACGAGATTTGCTGACTGATAAAAACCAAACAATGCAGCCTGGTATCATTTCTCTCTCTCTTCCTCTCTCACCTGTTCAAGCGGGGGATTTGAATTGTCTTTCTCCAAGTCAGAAACCCAGGATGGAGCTGTAATTTGGGAAGTTCCACGTGGAAGAATACCTAAAACAAAACCAAAGACAACAAGAAGTTTTTAGTGAAACTGAAGGTACGCTTTTACCCAAGACTGGACAGTTTGGTCTTGGTTGATGCCAAGATGCTTGGTAGAGTCTTCTCCCAAGTCAATCCCACCATCTGCCTTTGAGAGCCGATTCCCACTCCGCTTTTGGAGCCCTCTGCATTGGAGGTGCTGTTGACTCTAGTTGCCATGGTGATGGCCCAAGGTCCACTCATCCCTGGGTTGTGGCGAGGTCCATACATTCACCCAAGAGCGGTGGTGTTTGGTACTTTATCGCACCCAGGGGTGGGCTGTGCCCCCAAACCATGCATTCTGGCTTCGGAGTTTGACAGCCTCTCTTGATGCAGACGGTTCCCTGTGATAGTGGGATAATGTTCCCTCACTGGTTCTTCTGTGCCCAGTAATGTTTTACATGTTATTATTTTAACCTTTGTTTTATCATTGACAGAGACCATGGTCAATCTAGGAAGGGGAGGGGGGCAAGTGGGATTGGTTTTGTTTTTACTGTTAAAGCATTTTGTGCTGCATATTATTGTACAAAAAGTGCTATACAAATAAAGTTTGATTGATGGAATAAAATTTAATCAAACAGTCTCACTAGTTTGGTGATAGATGGGCATCAACGCTATTCCACTGCAGACTCTGGTTTATAACAATACGTGAACTGTGAATTGTGTAAGAGGCTTTGCCGAGGTCATAGGTAATGCAAACTCATGTGCACATTAGCTGCAGAAAGCACAACTCAAATGTTTTTTGTTTTTTTTTGTCTAACATTTTCTGTTTAGCACTGCTAAACAGAAAATGTTAGCAGTGCTAGTTGTATCGTACTGTGCTCATCCCATGGTTCTGATGCTGGGTGTGGAGGTGCTTCACTGAGGTCACAATGCTGAATCCAAGCTGGGTAGCTCAGGTCAGGAACACTGTTGATTTCAGAACAGTCCATGTGAGCTTTGTTACTGGTGAACCAGTGCGGTAGATGGAGTGATGAAGATGGCTGTGCCCGCTCCGATCTCACTGCTCTGTGTACAAACTGAAAGGTAGAAAGAGAGGATCAAGTGATTTGCTACACTGCTACATAAACTTGGATTTTAAAAAGTGGAAGCTCTGGAGATATAGAAGACTACCTACTGAACTGTTGTCAACACCTTGTTTCAATGGTGCTACCTTTGGTCTTCCTCTGTACCTAAAGAAGGAAAAAAAAAAAGTCAGAAATGTGACATCAAAATGTAGCTAATTAGTGTCTTTCTAGCCAGCAAAAGAAAACATCCACAGTAATAAATAGATGACAAAATGACTTTTAAACCACTTCCAGTTTTTGTGTTTTCTTAGATTAATTACTGCAAGGTTACAAGTAAGGGTCTATATTATGAAACTTTTTTACCAAATAGTTTGTTAGAAGTAACTGAACTTTATATTTGGTTGCTCATCTTCTGGACAGTTAACTTCATTCTTTCATAATGCAACTGGAAATGGAAACAGCCATCTAACAACAGGAAGAATCTGTGGCTCTTGCTCTGCTTTTTTGCTTCTGACTTGGTGCAAGGTCACACTGTTAATGTGTCCAGCTGGTTCTAGTTATAGTGACCAGCTGCATTCACAGGAGACTAACCAGAGCAGAGACACTTACTGGAGAGGCATTGGATTATATGAGTCATAAACAGATCAATAAAAATGCATCATGTTATTGATATTTGAAAAAATAAATAAATAAAAAAAGATAGTCCCCTTCATTATATCTGTCTTGAACTGTCTTAGTCAAGACAGACAGAAGGTCAGCAAAAAAGCATAGGCCAGTCTCTAAATGTAAACAGATATAATAGTCATAAAGGAACTTATCTAAACAATTGCTCAAAGGTGGCATAGATGATCATTTCAATCACTTTATTCACTTTTTAGTAACTTTTACTTTATTGGTGAAAATTACTTTTACATTCTAACAATAAATTATATACGTTTTCTGAAATTAATATGAAAATAAATTGTACATTCTGTCATCTGTGGAGCCTGGGACAAAAGTAAATTGAAGAAAGTAATTCACAGCCATTACTTCCATCCATTTTGGCTTGTTTCTGTGGTCACACAACAGAAACAACTACATACAAGTTAGGAACAATTACCATCGTTTTATGCATATAAAACGATGGTATAGTGAGTGATTGGTGTAAACACATATTTCATCGTATTTAGA
This sequence comes from Zenarchopterus dispar, assembly GCA_028564865.1. NCBI lineage: Eukaryota > Metazoa > Chordata > Actinopteri > Beloniformes > Zenarchopteridae > Zenarchopterus > Zenarchopterus dispar. The sequence goes on along the minus strand of JAOWBL010037659.1, from coordinate 4,648 downwards.
CTATTTCAGCCATCTATTCTCGCTTTTTCAAATCCATTCAGTTCTTTAATGAGACAAATGAATATAAGCAGTAAGAACCTATGGGTCCTGGGTATCCTGGTATGAAGAGGATAGTGGTGGTCCTGACTCAGGTGGGTGGGTTTGGCTTGGTTGCTGTTGAGCCCAGGACATACTTTAGATGCTGGCCCAGCGGAGAACGGTAAGCGTTGGGAGGTTCCAGACTGGGACAGGAGGCCTGGACCAACAGATGAGACGAGTCAAGATTTAAGACCTGAGATGGATTTAGAGGTAGCTGGTGTGGGGAAGTCAGTGCTTTAAATGATGAGTTTACAGCCACTGAACAGCCAGAGATGGGTTAACTTATCCCATATGAAAGTACAAGCGTCATGATGCAGTGTTCATGAGACAGTAAGCAGAGCTGCAACTTACAACTAATCTGATAGTCAATTTGTCATCAGCTATTGAAAAGATTAGTCAACTAATCGGATTATGAATTTCATAATTATAAAATGACTCTTTTATAGTTAAAATAAAATTTTAAAAGATCTCAGCTTTTAAATTGTATATGAGGTTGTTTAAATAATGTGATAATTCAAAATAAAAGAAAAGAAAGATGGACACTTCATTCAAAAATACATCTTTTAAATGAACTTTTTTATCTCTTCAGTCACGGTGATGTTGTATTGGAACCCGCCATATTGTTTACCTGGTGCTGTACTCTATATGCAAGTCTCAGCAGAGATGGGGAGGGAGCGTAATGCCTCACTCTGTTGAAAAATATGTGTGGTGACAACAGTGGCTGAACGCTACTGCGCATATACAATTCTCAACCGAGATCGAAAGGAAGGAGATGTCCCTCTCTTTTTTCCCCCCGCCAACAATAGTCAACAATTGAATTAGTTGTTGACTATTTTTATTACCGATGTTTGCCGACAATGTCGACTAATCTAACAGAAAGGCAGGT
>JAOWBL010037600.1:14076-27620 GCA_028564865.1 Zenarchopterus dispar | reverse complement strand
AAACGTGCCCTTTTTCTGGGACTATAGTTTTTTCTTGCTCCAGATTATTTCAATGACTTCTTTGGATCAAAGACATCTTACATCCTTGGAGTTTTAGGTTACAAAAAAGCTTTTATAAAATGCAATGCCATTATTTATGAATATTTTATAACTTCACCACAAAGGGCTGGTGATCATGTTTCATCATCTAATGAAAGTGCCCGCAAGAAGTATCTTCATCAGTTTTTGTTTAACAAAAGAAGAACAAACGTTAAATGATGTGAAGCCAACCTTCAAAGAAAAACGGGAAAATTGAAAGTCAAATTTATCTATACATTCAAAAAAAAAAAAAAAAAAAAGAAAAGAGAAGAAGACCACAGTAGAGTTAAGTAATAAGCCTAAAAAGTTGTGACAGAACCTGAGGCACAGAGATTGGCTTCTCACTTCTCATTAAGTAAAAACAAAAGAATAACTCAACATCCTAATTTGTGTATGGTTCAGGAGGAACTCCCTAAAGAGAGAAAGAGTCCAAAAGACGAGGATGTGAAACGACAACTTCCATCTACATGACTAAAGTCACACTTCAGAATCACTGAGAACAAAGACTCAAGCTCAGGCTCTCTGACGGACACAACTAGATTCAGTTCCTCAGCGAAAAGATAAAGCTAGGGAGTTAAAGAGCAGAGAGACATGTTCTACCATGGAAGCACAGTTTAAAAGAAACAACCTGCACAACTCCTGCTCTTTTTATTCACACAGTAACAAAGACACACCCAAAGGTGTCACATTTGACCCAAAATCCTATTACAGTGACGTCCTGTTGTTCTTTAGCCACAATTATCTCTCCAGTTAAAAGCAGAAAGGTGATTCACTGAGGATAATCAGTTTTAAGTCTCCATTTTCCTGATTCAACATGTGACCACAACACTGCCTACAGGAAACACTAGCAGAGTCATTTTCAGCACCTTGTATGACTCAGAAGCTGTTTGGCTCAACTTGCAAGCTCTCCACACCTGAGCTGAGGAAAGCAGTGAAGCAAAGTCAACATGGTGGGATGCAAAGAAATATGTGGATTATCAATGTGACGCACCACCAACGTAAGACTTTGTTTTGCTCTGAAATCTCCCATTCAAACCAAAGGTTTACAGACATCATCGCAGGTATTTATAGAGACTCACTTCTAGATACTTTTACACAGCTTTTAAGATTGTGGAGTTTCTAACATTAAGCCAAGATTTAAAAAAAAAAAAAAATATATATATATATATATATATATATATATATATATATATATATATATATATAAAAATAAAACTGATAAATACATGAAAAAAAATTAGGGTTAATTTTCCAAAAGACCCAATCACAACCTAAAATAAAATGTCTTATGGCAGAAACCCAACAGCTGAAAACGAAGGCTACCTATTCGGAATGGAATATCAACCATCTACTGTTTTTTTCATCCAATACTTTTATTTAAAAAAAAAAAACAAAACAAAAAAAAACTAACTGATAATGGACAAATAAACAAATATTAGATTTATGTATTTACATTTTTGCTTTACACAAGCAACGAATATAAGAACGACTTTTATCTTCTATGCCGTCGAATCATTCTGCCCGATTTAAAAAAACGTCTCTCTTAAAGCTCAGTTTGACAGGAAAAGCCTCCTGTTAGCAAAGCGGTCTCATAGACTGCTTTGTTTCTCTGTTTGTCATTATAATTATTACAAAGTTAAGGATTACAGAGTGTGATCAATATTAATGTCAACTCCTAATAGAGCAGAAAATTTAGAGCCAAGCAGCCACCTCTGTTCTATAACACTGTTAACAGTCTGGAAAAAAGACGTGCGTTTCTTAAATATAAACAGAAACTCAATATACTAGTGTGTGATGTATTGTACGTTTAGCTCCTTAGTTATGCTCTGCTGTTTTGTGATTTACGGAGCAGAGTTGAAACAGAGGAGCAGTAGTCTTGGAGCAATACTCGCGTAGCAACACTACACAACATCACACTACATACTAGTGCTTTTATATTTATACAATCTACTTCTGCATCTATGACACCCAGCAGATGCCACCTGACATTATCCACTGAGACGGTATTACACCGCTCCCATTTGGTTGAACTGGAAAAGCTGAACATCAACACCAGAGCGATGGACTTTTCTTAGTGGCATTAAAGTCGAGTTGTGGTTTTTGTGTCCATCAGTATGCAAGGCTTGTCCGGCATTCATTCTGTCATCACCAGAGGGTCCACGACATCCCTCTGCACCTCAACATGTGCAGCCCACAAACATGCAGCCAAGTGGGTGTGTGCCGACTAAGCGTGCACCTGGATCAATCCGTCATTCAGAGAAATAAATAAATAAAATAAGAGACGCTTGGCTTCAGAAGAAACTATTTTAGACTGATTACATGTCCATGAATGGGCTGCTCTGGAGCTAGTATAAACACAACGCTGATCATGTCTGATTTAGCTTCTGTGTAAAGGGTTGTAATCAGATTTGCGTTTAGCCACTGGAGAGAGGACACGGGTGAAGGAAAACCCTCTTCATGACACCAAAACAGACGTAGACTTACATTAAACTGACTTTTCTCATTGAAACACAGCATGGTCAGAATAATATTGTTCAGGTCACTGAATGCATTTTTAATTTAATAGAAAACTCAGTTCATTTCACAGATGACAGCTGGCACTTTTTAAAATGACAGAAAGCTGTGGTTTATGTGATTAAATATCTCTAATGCGTGATTTCAACCTCCAGTACAGTCTGAATTTCGGCAGAGATCTTATCAGTGTTTGCCTCATTTCTCTACAGGCTGATCTGTTAATATCACCAGCCGAACTCAAACATTGTTGTAAACAGCTTGTAGTAGAAGTTTGTAAATGCTCTTTTGAAAACACTAACTATTTATGAGCACTGCTGCAAACAGGATTTATAAACTATGTTAGTCAGATGTGACCAGCTGGTCTTTATAAATACTGCTCCACTATTTACAACCTCAGTATACAAGCTGAAAACCATGAATGAAAGCTGCTTTACATGGAAGTTTTTTTTTTGTTTGTTTTGTTTTTTTAAATCATTCTCTCTTAGGTTAATAAATTGCTTTCAAACTATCCAACTTTTAGTATTGGCTGACTGTGCTGTTCTGACAACATGAGTATATACCTTTTAATTTGGAGTCTTGTAGTTGTTGTAGTGTTCATATTATATGGCTGAAGAGTGAAGTATCACACTACTTGATCTGCCAGTGACTCTGTCACCTGACTTGGGCCTAGTTCAGAAACTCTGAGTATGTTAAACCTGAAGGGATAATCAGGGTTAACCCAAGCCCCGGTCAGAAACTAGAGTAACTTAAGCCCCTTTTCCATTATACAGTTTTCGACTCGCCTCTACTTGCTTCAGTCTCAGTTGTTTTCCATTACAATTCAGTACCACCTCAAAGTGAGTGGGGCCTTCATGGCAAGACAGCCCAAAATTCTGGTGACATCTTTTTATGCATCAGTTTTTCGGCACAGAAAAATGTGGACCTCCTCGTTGCACCACGGAGTAGATTTGCTTGACATTTTTTGTTTCGTTCCTGTGCCAAAATGTAGTTGTAAAGTAAATATTGTGGTCGATGCTGCCAGGTTTTAAATATGGCAGGTATGAAGGAGTTGCTCTCAAGACTATTCAGAGAAGTTACTCTCTGGACAATCCCTGGCCTGCAGCCTGGTGACTTTGCATTTTCAACCCGACTCAGCTTGGTTGGACCCCCTCGGCCAAGGATGTTTGAAAAAGGCGGTACAGTACTAACTGGTACTATCACCTAGTGGAAACCCCTTAAAACAGAGTAGAGCCAAGAAGAGCCGATACATACTAGTGGAAATGACCCATTATTCTCCAAGTCTGTTACTATGGTAACTTACTCTCCAAACATAACTTGGTTATGCTCCTCCTCTTCATAAATCAAAAACAGGTTTCATTTCATTCAGCAAAGCATCTTATGACAAACATTTTCGAGATGTCTGAACAATGACAAATCCTTTTGACAGTTAAAATGAAGCCACGTTTGCATTGAGAAAATGGAGATCAATATAGATCATTTGGCATACCTTCATGATTTTTTTTGTTGCATATATGCGTAATGTTATCCATTTATGCATCACAAATATCACCCATCACATGCTCTTACTTGACACGTTTTTCTTTTAATTAGCCATATACTTATCTGCTAATGTGAGTTTACTTGACATTGACGGAGATGCTGAACATAGCCTATTAATGAGGGAATAGTATACAGAAAATTGAGCCTTGATCTCAAGCGGTTTCTGATCTAGCCCGAGTTGTTCACACAACAATCAAGTGCCAACTACCAACTGCCTGTCCAATCTGACACTGATCTGTTGGTGAGCTCTGTGACTGGCAAATCAGGCCTAAAATTACGCAGCCAGAAAGAAACCTTAGATAGAGTTACACCACTTCTAAAAACACTTTTGTTTTTGTTAAAAGAACACTGAGAAAAACTGAATGCCCTGCAGACACTAACCCCAGCAGACCTGATCATACAACTGTGACAGTTATAACTAATCAAAGGGAAAGGGAAATTGAACATTTCTCTGAAGTCTCTCACGTGGTATATTAGACCGAATCTACAAAAGAACATGAGAGAAGACCTTCTGCCTCCATCCTGCTCACATCTGACTAGCTCGGACCCCTCTGGAAATCACCCACATGGTCATCCTTAACAATGCCATTTCATACACAAACCTTAATCAACCAGCTTTACACAGGAAGAACATCTAACATTAAAAGGGTCATTCCAAGTTTTCCTACATATGGAGTATGCATGCACAAATGCCCGTAGGGACAGACAGACTTAACACCCCCAGAGCTTTAGGATTTGTGGCTAACTCTCAGATATGTGGAAATTTAAATAACAAAACTTCCACTCAAAAGTGGATATTAAGCCGATTCTCTTAAAATCATACTGTAGGTAATTTAAGTCCTAAGGGTCTTGAACAAAAGTTTGAGGAGATTAGAGGATTTTTGTGAGTAAACCTTGGGTCATGTCCAGTAGTAATCATGGCTATTTTGTTTATTGTGATTTTCATCAGTCAGAACTTTTCTTTACTATTTCTTTTTCCATAACAGATTGAATAAAAGGAAATAGCTCTAATAATGAGTGTAGAAACATAGGTATTCAGCCTCAACCCTTCATGAAGGACAAACTACTGGGGTAACAAGATCTGTTAATGTGACTTTCAATTATACAGTTTATATACAGTATGTCACAATTTTTGGTGCACCTCGTATTTGGTTTACTGAGATTGATTCATCTGTAAAGGCTATGTGATTAGTAGTGGTTGTAAAAAAAAATAATTAAAAATTAAAACTTTATACCCAACAGCTGTGGGTCAGGCCGTAAAAATAACACCATCCAGAGTAAAACTTAATGGGACATGGAGCGATTAATACAAATGTAGCTGCTCACCTTCCACAGAAGCTCACACTCTCTTTCTTCCAGTGCTTTCTTATGTCTCAGGACAAGGGCCTTCACCTCTGTCTGCACCACTTTAGCCTTGATCTCCACCTGCTCTGCCATGGCCTGGACCTTCTCCATGCTTAGCTGAGAACAGAAAACACAATGAAGTAGTGTTAACATGTGACACAATATCCTGACTATTAAGGGATAATCTAAGGCAGGCAAAACTTTTTTTTTTTCTTTTGTTAATTTAAAAAAAAAAAAAAAAATCAGGAAACAAATACCAACAGATATTGTGACAAAGGACTAAACAACAACGCCCAGATGTTCACTGCTTTGACTGTCATATTACACGTGGGATGGGGATGACCTCCAGAAACAGGAAGCGGGGGGGTTGGGAAACATTAAAAGAAAGGACACTGTAGGAGACATCTTCCTGGCAAGTCAATACATCCTGCTCACTGTTTTTGCTCTATTCTTCTGTGAGCCTTTGTGGCTTATGTTATGGGGAAAAAGGAAACACGGGTCAAAATAGGAAGTCACACTACATGAAATGATTAACTTCCTGTTGGATTTTAGCACTTCTGATTCCTTAAATTCAACGTAGACATACTAAAATTTAAAGAGCAAATGCAAAGACTGCATTTGAGGGATTGTTTTCACTCATAATAAACAAGGAGCAATGACTGAAAGTCACTAAAAAAGCAGTTTCTGCTGCATGTTTAGCTAAATATTTAAGTTTGTTTATGAAATATTTAATACAACACTTTTTTTTCAAATTCTTTTAACAGTGGCAAACATGTAAATAAGTGGTAGTAAAACTAAAACACTAAAACAGAATTGCATTGCATCGTACTTCAGGATAGTAATAGTTAAATAATCAGACAACACTAAATGTGCACAAAGACATGAAGGGACAGATTTTATTGCTACCTAAAGCACCAAAGAGCCACTAAAGGTCTCAGCATTTACAACACACAATTTAGGCTAAATGAGCATTTTTCTCTTTGTCCGTCCCCCCCCCCCAGAGTTTTATCAGGCTTTTCTTCTGGCGTTTTCTGGGAGGTCACAGGGTGAACTGGACCTCACAGGCACGGACGGGAGGTGGGAAAAGGCTCCCTTTGTAATATCTGGAGCTAAGATCAAAGGTCACCTAAACCTCTACAGGTCGTGATCTGCAATCCCTGTCTTAAGACACATACAGCCCACACCCACTGCACCCGTGAAAGAACAAAGCCCGGCAGCAGGGCTCCTTTCTCTATGGCCAGGTCATTTGAGATGGCCAGCTAAAGGAACAACTAAATCAGGTCTCCAGAGAGGGAACAGCAGGGAGGGAACCATGGAGGAATCGGGGGAGAGGACTGATCAATTAAGTGAAGATGGAGCCACCGTGAAATTTAAAAGCCATCTCCTTTCTCGATGAATTTCTTTAAGCATAATTCTTTTTTGTCTGCTAGCTAATCTATTCATTTGTGTCAATTATTTCAACATTCACCACCTAATCTTTGTTTTTTTCCTGTTACCACATCTCTTTTTACTTTTTAAACAAGCACACTTCACACATCATTTTCTGTCCTCTCCCAATCATCTGTTTCCCAGTCTCCGTGTCTCCATCATCTTCCGCACTTCTCTCCATATCCCCAGAGGAGCACAGATTGGAGCACAAAGAGAGGCAAAGCAACGAATGAAAACACAGAAGCGCAGAGCTCTGACCAACCCAGAGGGTCACAAGTCCAGGGTCAGGGGTCAGGAGAGATAATGGGTGTAGAGTGGGCGGAAATTTCCTACCTCAAGGGAGAAGAGTGTGTGTGTCATGTGTACGTGCGTATGTGTGCGTTTACATCTTATCTGCAGTCAGCATTTACTCCTTCAGTGACCTGAATGAAAGTGGACAAACACAGGCCAAACAACCTAAAGTATGGCCAGATGGCAGGCAGGTGGCAGACATCATGACTCGACAACACGCATTTGATGAAATATACTGTACACTTCTTCACATGATTCCTGATGTGGCCTGATTTTTTTCACTGTCAAACTTCTTGTACTACACAAGGAAGGGTCTGGGGAATCTCTGTGTTGTGGTATCTCGCAACATCTGGGAAAAAAATGCAAAAAACACCCCAAAGTAAAAGAAAAATCGAGCCATTAAGATACGAAGTATGACCCAGTCAGACAAAGGTCAAGCTAAGCAATGAATAGGAGAGGCACATGCTTGGTGGAGGAGATAGTACATGCAAGAATGTCATATGACCTCAGTGGAAGAGCTAGTGTTTCATGTTTTGGGTGAGTATTTACCAAGGTCACAGCACTGCCCCACCTTCCAGGCAAATGAGATAACACTAACGAGTGTGACCTATCCCTGTTAACTGACTTCATACCTTTAAAACTTTTTTTTTTCACTCCCCCCTTTTTTTAAAAAATAAAAGGCACAAAAACAAAGTAATTTAGTTTTATTTTGATTACTTTTATTCTTTGTTGCTCATAATGTTAGAACATGATAAGACGACCTTTAAATTTTCCAGAGCCTGGTAAAGGTCGTCTTTTAAGAAGAAATAGCTGCAAAAGAACAAGTGAAACAGTGAGCATCTTTTCATTTTGGATATAAACTGCAGTCCAATTTATAATGCTAAGCTATTGCCGTTCTTCTTCTTTTAAACTCCATTAATTTAATGTGATAATCTTGTGAATGCCTCATAAAAAGGTATGCAAGACTGATTTGATGCACTGAATTACTGAATTTATACTCATTGTTATTAATCAATATTATATTGTCCATTAACTTTATGTTTTATTTGTTTAACTGGCATTTCTTCTGTAAATTAAGTTCCTGCAAGAAGTTGTGCTCTGCTTTTCCCATCCGTTTCAAAACAATAATTTCATAATGTTCGGATTTTTAGTTTTGCAGCTTCTTTCATGATTCTCACGTCAACAGATTTGAGGTGACTTTTTTGGAGCCATCAAACCACACTAGTATAAAACTAAATATTTTGGGGAAAAAAGTGATTAAAAAGTAATTTCTTTTTCTTCCAAGATACTTTTTCTGAACATGTGTGAATCAGACATTTATGTCATAAATGTAACAGTGCCAGTCCCAGTATGTTTCTTACAAAAAAGAAAAAAAAGCAGAATGCACCTTTATTTGAAGAACTAGATCCTGCTGTTTGGTGTTTTTACTTAATAAAAAAAAACTACTAGATTTATAAAGTTCAGTAAACCATTTCCTCATTACTTAATAATGGTTTGAATAAACCATTTTTAATCAACAGTTGAAGCATGTATCGAACTCATAGTGAAATCAATCATTTTCTTACTTGAGCGTGAATTTCTGACACCGCTAAAAGAAAATGGGGTCCAAGAAAGTGCAGCTTGAACTATAATTATGTAAATGAAGAGAAGCGATGTGAATGTGTATGTTAGTGAGAGGTGGGGGTGTGAGGGACTGACGGAAAAAGGGAAGGGCAAAGTGTTCCACCTCTTTAAAAGAGGAGGGGCGTTTTCCTTTCTCTCAAATGCTTTAAATACTTGGCCTACCCTCCCCCATCCACTGCACCACTCCTCCTCCCCTTTGACCCTGAGCCCTGCCCCTGCCAGAACTCAGCCCATGCAACCCACCCCTTTCTAAGGGCCAGCTGGACACCTCTAACCCCAGGCTCCGAGCAGTCCAGGACTGGTCAGTCTCAAACATATTTGAATTGATTGGTTCTAAAAGCTGGTCACTCTGTGACAGAGGCAGCTGCTGTCCTCGGTCTCTGCTTAGGCTTTCCAGCAGATACATGAAGGTGGATTTGCATGCTTTAATCTTCATTAGGACTGGCTTTTTCCACAGAGGAGGTGAATCTGGGAATCTATTTGACCTATTTGAGTCCTGTGCAGTGAAACAAAAAGGGTATTCATTTAAAGAGCATGCTGAACTGAATTTATCCCGTAATATTTAAAAAAAAATGTCTAAAAAGGTTTTTATATTATTAGTATTCCATTGAAAAATATGATCCCTTGTGAATGTAACTATGTGGGTTTCAGTGTCACCTGCACAGCCTGTCGTCCCTGCTGAGCGTCTGCCAGCAGCTGGATGGTGATGGCCCTGCAGTCCTGCACGGCATCCTGCAGGTAAACGAAGGTGTGGCCCATGTGACGGCCCACGCTGCACTCCCTGCAGATGGGCACCGAGCAGGTTTCGCAGAAGAACAGAAACACCTGAGTAAAACAGACAAATGTGGACAACTTAGTAAAATAGCTCTCAGTTCCAAATAGTATTTAACAAAAAAAAAAGTGATGAACACAAGTGATACTTGTTACTTTTTTGTGTCACACTGATATCAAACCTATAATCACTGATACTCATCCAGTGTGTAATGACTCTCGAATGTATTTGCAAGTCAATGAAAGAGACTGGCTGCATGACAAACTAAACCTGTAAGTGAAGGGTCACACTCTCTATTTCTTTATCTTCGCAAACACAAACCTAATTAAAGAGAAAAGACCATGAATGATAAACAGCTCATCCATATGCATGTTTTAACACAGAGGAGCAAACCTTCAACCCCCCCACCACTCCCAGAGAGCCATTCCCTTCAGAGACAGAACAAGAGAAATAAAATGGGAACTTTGGGGCAGCAAAACAAGATGAAAAAGATTCACTAGGTGGACTTCCATTACACATTTTCCCAAAACAAACGCAAGTATTCTGAAATTGCAACAAGGTACCGCCGCAGGGGCCAGTGTTTCCATTAATTAGTGGCTGTTTTTTTTTTTTTTTGTATAAAAAGTAACTCTCAGAATCTTGTCCTGCAATATTTTGCTTCTAAATAAAAAAAGAATATGATGGACAAAAACATCTTTTAGTTACAAATTATTGTGACTGCCACGACCACTGATGCAAAAAGTCAACAGAAGATGGAACGGATGATCATTCAGGTGATTGTTATGTAATGCAGTAGTGCACAATGAAGCAGTGCTATCGCACAACTACGTCATTTAAATGAGACCAAAAACAGCTGGTCACTAGACTTGAATGACTTGAGATTGACAGAGTGCATCCGATCCAGTGATGCAGGAGATGTAAAAATGTGCAGAAAGCATTTTCCTTATACCTTTTCATTAAACTAGATTATTTACACGCATAAAAAAAGGGTTTTTTGTGATATTTAGCAGGTTCATTTTTAATTCTGACAGTTTCCACTGCAGGTTTTTCTTTCGTGATACTTAGGTTTTGTGCATTTCTAGAGGTGACGGAAACACGACTATTTAACTTTAGCTGCTAAAAGCTCAGCTTTGCTCTCAGTGCCAGGTCTGAATGCTGACTGGTTGTAATGGAAGGTTAATTAAATATGCACTGTGCATCATATCCCGAGGAGACACCAAATCAATGGCTTCCAATAGCAGGAGAACTGAGTGGAATGAGAAGGGCCTGCAATCAATCCATCAATATTGGCGGTTCCCTTGGGGAGAGAGACTAATCTAATGAGTTACTCTCACACACACACACACACACACACGTACATACACACCTCCCCCCTTTTGTTTGACTTCCTCCTCCTTTCTGCCTTCGGCTTAACCTCCTCTTTGGATCCTTTTCTTACCGTCTCTACCGTGCTGGCTTCTACTACAGTCTCCGCACCACCCTGTCACTCAATGCCCTCTTCTCTGCCTTCCTGTCCCATCCCTCCCCCGCTGACATCCCTTAAATTCCAGGGGGAGATGAGACACACAAAAGGGAGGAATGCAGATTGAGGAGGAGGAAGAAGGTGTCGGAGGAGGAGGATGGATACCAGGCTGAAGGACATGTAGACTGATGTGGCAAGAGGACAGGATGAATTCTGATGGGATGAAGGGCTGACTCAATACTTTAGGTCTGACATCCACAGCAGTCACATTATGAAACGTAGGTGAGCCAGTCATGATTACTAGGCGATTGATTTATTCTACAAATAATTTCTCCCTAGAAGACAATTACAACAGTAATTACAGGTTTTTCCATTTACAAAATGATGAATCACTCATTTATTTGGTGTTGGTTTACTTTTTTAGTGTTACTGTGTCACTCCAAATCCAAAGTAAGGCTCCACAGAATCAAAACAGTACACTAAAATAAATCCCAATTTCTTTGAAAATCCATTTGACCAATAAGACTGCATATGACCAAGCCACAACTGAATATCACTTCATGATCCCTGACAAATGACAAACAAAAGCAGCCCATTTTCACTGAACCAGATCCTCTGACACATGGTTGAAGATTACTTCAAGGCTATCTGCGGCCTACACGTCATCAACAGCAGATTGGTCTTTGAGGTAAAACACACTCCCTCATACACACAAGGTTGTAGATTACATAATACACAGGCATCTTGGAACACAGGTCAATATTATTGACTTGAACTGGATACAGGCTCTTCCTACAGGTCTTCGTGGAAGTGTCCTGTTCCCTCTCTGCCTGCATTTGTCATTTATCCCTTTTCTCATGCATCTGAAGCACTTTTTGCATCACAGGTTGAATAAAATCTGTTACCTATTTCTCGAGCTTGAGAGTTGTTTGACATAACCCACTTTGATGGCTAAAAAGGACAAAGAATAAAGCTGCTGGGTTACAATGTGCTACTAAGGCAGAGCAGGCATTTCACAGCTCAAGACCATGTGCAGGATAGCCTCACAAATGCAACGACTCCCTGGACACTCGCAACAAGCAGGTGGAAAAATGACTCAAAAAAAAAACAAAACACACAAAATAGGTCTGGTGTGATGCTACGTTTTAAATACCACAGGGATCGCAGCAGGCATGAGGCCTTGAGGCAGAACTGACGTCTTCCACAAAATGTATACATTACACCTAAAACAAAACCCGATCAAAAAAATCTAGAAACAAACATAGATTGAACAGCGACACACGTACTAACTAATAAGCTTTAGGTTTATTTTAGCTTCAAGAAAGGCTGGAATCACAGCAACATCATCTTTAAGCTTTGTTACAGGGTTTGGCTAGTCTGTGGCGAGTGGCTTATTGCGTTTCATTAGCGCACCAATGTTTGTCATTTATTGCCTGGCTGCCTTTCGACTTGGAGTCAACCAGATAATCAATATTAAAACCAAAAGGTGTTTTCTCCCATTTTATATATTAAAATACATAACTATTATCCTAATAATTCCTCAGCTGCAGCCATGCCCACATGAGTAAATGTTAGCCCCTTTTCTTCAGAAATTAAATAATAAAAATTGTTTCAACTACACATCATTTTCAAAAAAATAAATTGTTACTGTTGTAGTTATTTTTAATGGCAACAAATAATAATAAGCATTCAGATTTTAAATAAACATTTTTACACTTTAAGGCATCAAACTGCATCCCTCCAACAGCTAAACACTTGATATTTAATTCACAATGCTTTGAGCTGCCTGGCTTTGTGTTCACACAGCAGGATGATCAGTCCCTCTTCCTCCCCCCCTCTACCCCCTCTTCCTCCTATTGAGCGTACTGAGAGCTGGGGGAGAGGGCACTAACTCAGCTAGCCATTAAAGTCACACCATGCAGCCTTCTGCACGCACAGCTAAGAGCAGGGGAAGTGACGAGGACCATGCAACGTCACTGTGTGGTGCAGAAAAACAAAAAACCAAGACTGCTCTGTGACAAAAATCGCAACCGATTTTCACGCAGAGTGAGACACTGCTGAATGATCAGTACTAAAAATGTTTGTTTTCTGATATGTATTTGTGCACTACCATTTTAAAGACTTCTTGAAACCAGAATGTCAGCATCTTGGGAGTTTTGAAAGCAGACATGGCGCGCAAAGGACAGGTGATGTCACAGAGCTCATAGATATTATACTCATCTATTACATGACATACACTGCACAAACCCCCTTCCAACCACTTACTTTGCAGAAGTCTTTATCAAAAATCTAATCTTTTGCAAGAACTACATTTCTCTTTATGTCTAACAGAAGTTTACTTTATAATGAAGCAAATAAAAAGTTATTTTAACCTTGGGCTGAATTTCTGGAATATGCCACCTGGAACAAAAAGTAGCCTTGCTGACACTGCTTGAAATACAAACGTGGGATAAAAGTATGAGATTGGTTGTTTTCTCTCAGATTATATATTTT
>JAOWBL010037600.1:0-12118 GCA_028564865.1 Zenarchopterus dispar | reverse complement strand
TTGTTAGCTTATCATTTTTATTTGCACAAGCCTGTGCGTTAAAAAAAACAGATACGCAAACACACAAAGCGGTGTGGTCATGCAGTGATCTGGTGATTGGCTGACAGGCTGGAGATTGTAGGGGCAAGTTACAGAGGCCAGCTTTTATTTTCTCAATACATTTTTTAAAAAAAACAAAAAAAAAAAACAGGTAAAACCACACAACTTTTGTTGCTTTGTTTTTTTATGAGAATATTTCCCAACTCTAGCACCCAATATGTTAAAGTAATTTTTCATGCTACACTTCACAATTAATAGAAGAAAGAAATGTTAAAGCAATCTTTAACCAAAATAATTTTTAAAAAAAACACCCTCTGAGGTTTCAGCAAGAAGCTACAATCTACTTTTTTGTGTTGGTTATTTTGCTGCATCATGACTTGTCTGAGTACAACAACATCATCTACATTGGTAAGACAGCTGTGATTAAACCAAAACTGAGTTAAACTTCTCTCTCTCTCTCTCTCTCTCACACACACACACACACACACACACTCACTCACTCACTCATACACACACACACACTGAAGCTTTGGGGGTACACAAATAGTTACTGGAAGCTGTGCAGTTTGCCTCATATAGAGCCGCAAGCATTAAAGCTAAATGTGTTAATAGCACAATTCTGTTGAGTGGGGTCAAATAATAGCCTATTAAAACCCCATTTGGGTCCAACCACCAAGTAGGAAGCAGCGCAGGGTTCCAGCTTTTGAATGGGTTTTAAATCCTGTTGTCAAAGAGAATGTGACAAATGCCTTCCTTTCTATCCATAAAATTTATATTGCCAAAAAGTCCTCAAATAGACATCAAAGCAAGGACACACACACACACACACACATATACTCTTTCCTTTACCCTACAATACACAGGAAACAAGAAATGCTCTCTAATTACTGGGCACATGTTGCACATTAAAACCATGGAAGTCCACGTCATATAATCGAACTCTGCTGCCTTTGTTGAATCACACACACACACACAGAAATCCTCTTCAGGGGATAACTACCTACAGATGGGAGATGCTCTTGGAAAAGAAAATGCTGCTCACACGGATACTTCCAGGAGTGATGAAATGTAATCACTAACCCCGTAACTACAACAGCTGTTAAATCATGTTGAGCAGATTTTCTGTATCTATAATGTCTGTCGTCTCTGACACAGAGCAGGCCAAGAGCGCTGATGAGAAAGGCAGGGCTCCACAGAGGAAAACACCAAGTGTGTGTGTGTGAGAAAGGAGCGAAAAAGGAAAAGGAGAACCCAGGAGGTATAAACTCAAGTTACAGGAATTCCTCTGGACTTGTATCAGCATCAGAGTTGGATTAAGTTTCCTTACAAACATTCTCCGCTGGTGACCTCCAGAAAGGGGGAGTAAAGCAGGAGATCGCAAAGTCAAGCAAGCAAAAGCTTTAAGTGGCAGCTTTGCACATGAGAACCAGATAACAGTGCAGTGAAACATACAAATAAAAGCAAAGCTGTAGAAATGTTAAATGCAACAATATTCCTAGACCTCCCAACTGCAAACGTCTTACTTTCTTGCGCTACTCAACCCTATCCCTTAAGGAGATATAAAAGCATTTGTAGGCCATCAAACTGATTAGTTCAACTTCAGCTCACCCTTTAAAGCACAACACATTTTTGGCACCCATCACCCAGCAACCACTCTGCCTGCTCCCAGAACGCTTCAGTAAGGCCCACCCCTTCTATAGAGACCATCTGAGTGTGTGTGTGTGTGTTGCTCTGCACGTATACAACCACACACGTGATCACTACGAGAACAATTCAATCTAAAGAGCAGAATGACATTTTGTAGGATTAACATATCATTAGCTGTCTCTCAGATGGGGCCCATTATACATTTGAATGTTGGAGCGTGACATCACAGCAAGTGGAGAGCGCTCCTTTGATGTAATCCAATTTTCCATTTCAACTTCACGCATAGCAAGGGACACTATTTGCACTCCACGAATCAAAAAGACAAAAAACAAAAACAAAACAAAAAAAAAAAAGAAAAGAGGGGGCTACATTTATGCTTCCTAGGCAAACCAGGGTACAACTTTGGTGCTTTTCTTATCACTTTGGCAGCAACTCTCCTTGCAGCTCAAAGCATCTTATCTTCCACCTGAAATACTTCCTTTCACCAGCAGCTTTTTGTCTTTATCAAGTGAGGATCAGGAGGTTTATACCACCGGTTTATTTTCCACGCCTGACTGACTCTCACTTGAATTGGAAAAAGTCCAGTGTTACAGATGTGTGTGCACAGCATTGGGGAAAACCTCAAGCCAAATCAAATAAACCTGATGTTCATGCCACAGCAAGAGGGAACTTCTAATAGATGTCAACAGCTACTTCCAAGTGCTACTATTTTAAAGCAGTAATACTAAAGAAATGTGACAGATATTTATATTGTGTCTATTTGTTGTTTCTTGTGCATATGTCGAAGCTCTAGAATACACCTCCATCATGGTAGAAGCATCTTTCTATGCTGCTCTTATGGCTTCTGAAGCTATAAACACTTCAGGGCATTTAAAGCTTCATGTCAAATACAAGAAACGAGTCACCAATATTAGAATCAGAAATGGCAACAGATGGTCAGTCAAAGAGCATTAAAATGTCATTTTACACTGTCAGACTTCATTTATAACTACAGCCCTTGTTGAAGTGGAGGAAAACATGGGTCTAGATAATAACATTAATTATGAGCCCACAATATACTGAACAAACATGCACAATAGCAGGACCTTGAAACTAGAGCATGTAATTGGAATGCAGTCGTTGTTAATGCTATTACTTACGCCTGTGTTAGATCCTGTTCCACTGCTCTCCAGATCAGGACCATTGTCTGTGACTTTGTGGGCCGATAAGATCTCTTTAATAGGTAACCGAGTAGCATTTTAATTGATCCTTCACTGAATTTGTTTTAGTTTGTAATGTATTCTAAGCAAAACGTACAGGATTTCCACCCTACACCGCATGTTAACAGTAACCGTTTTTGCATATTTATCAGAATAGTTTTCCTGCAATTCCCTAGCATTTTACACTGCTTTTACAACAATAAAGTGAGATGAAATGTTCATTTTTAAAGGAAGCGGAATGTTTTAAATCAAATGTAATTTCAATGAGCAGCCATTAAAATGATTGTCCATGATTTAGCCGCCAGGCCACCAAGTTTCAGTTTAAGTAGAGGTCAACTGATCTTTAATGCCAGCTGCAATGTTTAAAAGATTTAACTGGAAATACTTGACAGACACACGGTCCTGACTTCATGTGTGGAGCCTCCATTTAAAACTTCAGTGCGAGCCGGTGAGTGACTGCAGAGATGACGGAAGCCGACCAGCCACTGCCCAGAAATTACACGAGTCCGACAGCTCGTAAAACGTCCGTTGCCATCAGGCAAACTGATAAATGGGTCCACCGCTAGTTTTAAGTCAAATGACCAAATGAGCACCCATTAACTCAGAGACAATTTGTCAGACTAAAAGCAAAAAATAGGGACCATTAAGAGGCTAATGTCACCTACTGATAAATGTCTTCCTTAGTGGAATGTGTGTGAAAATTGTAAGGAAAAAAAATGATAATTTTTGGAGAAATTCATTGACAGGTTAACATATCCCTGCAGAGGGGAACACACCTGGAAAACCAAGAAAGCCACTCACTCAAGTCAAGACACCTTTCCAATTTGGCTTTCAAATGAGCTTTTACACTTTTTTAAAAATTAAGACTTAATATTTTTATTTTATTATTTTCATAATTAATTTTAATGAAATTTATTGATTGATTATTACTCTACTCTTAACCCGTACCATATCATTTAATTGCCAATCTCGAAAGTTTCCTCTTAGACTAAGAATGGCGTACATATACACATACACAATTCTGTTTTTTAGATGCATTTCATTGTAAAAACCGGAGGTTTTTTTTTTAACTGTTTCTGTTCTTGCCATTTTAATCTTTTTTAGTAATTTGTGTTACACAAGTTGTATTAAAAGCGATAAACAAATAAAGTTTGACTGACAGTGATACTCCTCTCATAGTGAAATTAGAGCCTGAACACTTCAAGCCAACCGGAACAACCAGCGGAAATAAAAGCGGACACATTTTCTTGTGTCCTCTGTAAAGAACTGCATTTAAATTGAGAAATTAAAAAAAAAAACAAAAAAAAAAAACCACCCACCTGAATGCATCACCTGTGCAGGTGTCCAGAGCTTACACAGGCTTTGTGACAAGAACAGGTAATACAGAAACAATAAGTAAGCAAGCAAACTGTTTAACATTGTGATTACGGAGGGTTTTAAACCAATATGTGCTCATCAGCAAAGGAAATCCTGAAATTTGTAAACCAGCAGGCTGACAAAGGCATATGGGAAATTTTAATATCTGCAACGGGGCTGGATGATGGACAAAATCTCTCCTTCCTCAGTGGTTGCAAGTAAAAAGTTTAGCCGACTTCTCCTGTGTCATTCCCTCCCCCAAGGCTGTAGAGCAGTGAATGACTGAGGGGGAAATGAGGCCTTTACTGGAAAACTAACCCTTCCCATTTACTGGCATTGAGTGGAGCCCCCCCAGGCCCCAAAACCCACATAGAAACAATGTTTTATCTCATAAGTTACAAAAGGTGGTGCATCTTTTTTTTTTTTTTTTTTTAAATGTGATGCATCTAAACTAACTTTGAAACCCAGCTAAGTAAGCAATAAACAAGAGAATAAATACATGGCTGATTTTTTTTTTTTTAAGCATGACACACGATTTTTTATTTTATTAAATAAAGTTTTTTAAAACAACAACAATGATTAACAAAGATGGCTTTCACTGGTCAAAGTCCAATACTGCAAACCTGCAACCAGCATGCATCATTTTCACCACTTGGGATCCAAAGCCCCATTCAGACTTTGCATTAACATGCACTCTAAAAATCCCAAACACAACCAGCCAGTGCTTAGTGCATGTGTTCACACTTGTGTACACTACTAAGTCACGAGTGAAAGAATCACACCTTCCCGCTCTACACAAATAATCATACATGTCATTTTTGCTTCATTCATCAATTTACTGTCATTTTTAATCACCAATGGCAGCAACTGGAAATAAGATTCAACTAAGGAACCGGAATAAGCAAGAAGGTAGAACATCAACCTGAAACCTTTATTTTCAAAATCTTCCCAGACTTCATTCAGCAAAGGATACCCACATCACAAATCACAAAATCTACAAAATGAAGAAAGATCCTCCACAAAAATGAAGAAGAAACAGCCTGAACCCATGACATTAGTTTAAGAGGCAGTCCCTGAATCCATCCCACAGCACCTTCATGTTCAGCATGCAAAGACAACGCAGACACAAGTGTCTAACATACCTTCAGGTGTATCCTGACTGATCAGATCTAGAAGAAATGGCCATGAACTTCCCTCGTTTTGTGTCTATTGGTAGTACTTGCGTAACATCGGCAGTCCATGTTTAAAGACTGATCACAATATGGCAGTGACTGGAAGGAGATGTCTGTACAAACACTGCTGTTTATACATTTTCTGTACACTTAGAAAGTTAAAAAGGCCTCTCCTTTGTCTGCAGAGACCCCACGCTTTAGCTGAATGCCATTTTTTGATTTTGGCAGTACTCATTAGCATTTTGACACAAAAACTGAGTTAAAATGGGCATCTTACACAAAAATGCAGGTGAAGAAAAATATTGCAAATATACATCAACAGATGCTTACTGGGTCATGATATAGGTTAATTTTTCATGAAGCCAGCCGCTCTCAACTTGCACATATGGCAGATACAGGTTGTGAGTCATGGTGGGCAGCACCAATATGTTTTGTGAGGTTGTTAACAATGAAACGCATCCTGCTGGGTTTCCAGCATTTTACTGCAGGCTGTAAGGAACATGCATGCTACTGCAACTAAAGAAAAAAAAAAACATTTATGTGTAAGCACAGTCTGTTCTTGGTTATGTTGAAAAGTTAACACCATTTTGTATTTTTGCACGTAATGAATTAAATTTATTAGAAAGCACATATGCTGCATTCTTTGAACTCAACATTTTCAGGCCAGATTTGGACAAACTTTGTAAATACTGAACTACCTAATAAA
This sequence comes from Zenarchopterus dispar, assembly GCA_028564865.1. Lineage (NCBI taxonomy): Eukaryota > Metazoa > Chordata > Actinopteri > Beloniformes > Zenarchopteridae > Zenarchopterus > Zenarchopterus dispar. The sequence continues at coordinate 5,999 of JAOWBL010037600.1, read as the reverse complement.
CACCTTGAAGTATAAATATGTACTCTGCAGTACTAAAGAAAAGTTCTCCAAGCTAAAAAAAAAAACCAAAAAAAAAAAAACCAGAACTGTCACTAGAAATTACATACCAAAACCTCCTGCTAATGGCGTCTGTTATTCTTCCCAACCAAACAGCTAAACCAAGAGAAAGCAGGCTTCCTGTTTCACAAGGCTTTGTAGTTTCCTTAACTCAAAGCAAAAGGTGCATCAATAAAGGAAATGCAAAGAAAAATACAGCAACAACACAATTCGTGAATTCCAACTTCCAACAATCAATCTTCCCCATCATTAAAAAAAAGATTGGTGTTCACAATATGTCCATGGGTCATACTTCTAGCAGTCACAAAAAAATGTGCGCTGCTACTGCGGGGGCCTCTCTCCGCCCTGGATGGATGGTGTGGTACAGATTAACCAGACTCTGCATGAGTCTATAAGTGTGTGCATACACATAAGGCCTTCTGCATGTATGTGTGTGTGAAAATCCAGCTCTACACACGTGCCTGTTCCTCTCCAGGGAACTGGGTGAAGAGCCACTCAGATCCCTTTGAACTTGCACCATATGGTCCACAGTATGGTTGTATACTACACACTCACGTAATGCTATTAGACTGTAAGAGCATCTTTAAATGTGTGCGAGACACTAATGCAGCATGTTTACATTGCAATGCACCCTACACTTGCCAAAAGGAAGAGCATTTGTTAATGGTGAGATGCATTTTTGTCAGTTTGGATGGTTTCAGGTGTAATTTCTTTGCTCTACTCACCTCACTGTCATGGTGTTGGCAGAAGCTCATGCGATCTTGGAACAGGGACAGCAAGGCAAAGTTGTTCTGCAGGGACTGAGCGATGGACACGGACACCACCGGCTGGCCTGCACTGCTATTAGCGTTGACCCGGCCAAGGTGGAGGCTATCTCCCAGGCGCTCGATGAAGTGGTCCTTGGTCAACCGCACCCGCTGGTGTGCTCGCACACAGTTGTCACAGAGGTATTCCTGGCAATCAAGGCAGTGGGATGTGGATGGGTTCTCCTCATCACAGGAGCTGCACTGAGGCTCTCCCATGTGGTGTGATTGCAACAGGCCTCCATGGGGGTGATGGAAGCCAGAGGAACCCCCAACTAAGCCTCCACGATGGAGGCCATTCTTGTTCTGGATCTGATCTTCTGAGCTTACCACCACGTCAAGAAGGTTATTGAAGAGGAAGTTGGATGAAGGCAGGGAGTCCACTCCTGCTTCAGAGATGGAGACCTTCTGATCACAGGTGGGGCACCGCAGCTTCAGTGGGTCACTGGGACTGCGCTGTCCCTCCAGGCACTGCCTGCAGAAGGTGTGTAGGCAGGGCAGGACGTGAAGCCTCTTTGAGGTCTGGCTGGAGGAGGATGAGGTATGAGAGGAAGTTGATGAGGTAGAAGAACTGGAGGAAATGGGAGCAGAGGAGCCACACAGCTCCTTGCAGAGTGGACACGTCTGCAGATCTGAGTCTGGAAACGAAGCCATCCTCAGTTCACAACACCCACAGACATTTGGTTGAGGTATTCACCTGAAGACACATCAGCCAGTTGTGTTACAAAGAGGATAATGTGGCATTTGAGGTAGATTCATGAGGTACTTGGAGTCAGTTCAAAACGGTGCTGATCAACTTTGTGTGACAGTTCTTGTCAGATGCAAAAATAAGGAGATAAGTCAGTTAATCAGACATGGTTGCACAGATAACAAAACACATTTAAACTCAAATCGGTTGTGTAAGGCGGTAAAGGAGAGTCATCTGTGTTTCATTTTTCCAATCAGGTGACGATGTTGCGAGGAGAATAAGTGTCCACTGGTGTTTCATTAAACAAACCCGTAAATCAAGAAACACTGAACCGTTGAACCACTCCGTGTCTCCTCCCCCACCGACCAGGCAACATGACTTCAGGGCTCACACCCACTCTAGCAACAGATTATTTATAAATATCCCGCATCGCATGCTCTCCACTTCAGGAAGAAAAAAAAAAACAAAAAACCAGTACAACCAGAAAGTCCCGAAGTCCGTCCCTGGGGCTGGACAGTCAAGCCAACGGCCGTTTGGTAGTCGAGACTCGGACCGAGAGGCAGTGAATTATTCATCAAAGCAACGACCTCACAGTGTGCCGTGGGTCATCGAGGCATCTCAACAAACAAAAAAAGCCATAGCGAGTCCCCGACGACGCCAAAACCATCAGACAGGACGTCTTTGCTCCGGTTGTGAGGGTGAATTCATCGGTCCAGTTCATGAGGAGGCCTCCTCGGGCTCTCCTCCCCCGGTCACGCCGTCCGCTGGTCTCCCTCCGTCTGGTTCTCTGCGTGGAGGAATGCGCAGGTTTTCCTCCCCTACCAGAAGAAAATAAAAATAAAATAAAATAAAAAGAAGAAGAAGAAGAAAAACAGTGCCTCCCAGCTGGGAAAAAAAATCGCTTTAACAACCTTAACAGAGCCGCTTACTAGTGGTAGACATTTGCAGAAAACGAGTTAAGCGTAACATAAACAAAATATCTGCCCTCCGTGGGCGCGTGCAGCTCAGGGCGCAGCTCCTCGAGCCGCTCTTATCACACTGAGAAAAAAAATGGACCCACTTCCGTCCTGCGCGAGGTGGGAGAGAAGGGGGTGTGCCGCGCGCGGTCCCGACTGCCGGGAGAATGCGAGCGCGCAACGGTCAGCTGAAGGACGAGCATGCGCGCGGTTGTTCGTCTAACGTCAACAATGTAATAAATAAACAAAATAACAGTTTTTTAGTTGTTAATAATTTACTTATATTGACTTTATCAAATGCAGTTAATGATGTCCAAACAAGTTTTACCAGGTGGATACCGTTTCATAGGTGGAGTTTAGACCAATTAATAACTACCGGTTAGTCTTCTCCAGTTTTTGGGGTATAACTTTACATTTATTTGCATAATTGACTTATTGATATTATAAAACTGCTTCAACGCTTATGTCGTCTATCTAAATGTCAACAAATTATTGTTAAACAGGATCACACATCTAAAAAAGCACTAAATAAGATGCAGGGATTAGAAACATAAATTCCCTCAGATCTATTTAGGCCTAATTTCAAGATTTATGTATTTCAATTTCAACTAAAATTTCCGTCCATTTGGATTACATAAATTTAATATAAACAGGTTAATAAACCTAATGTGGTTCATATGTGTCAGTCAAATGTAAATGAAACAATTAAGAATGACATTTGTGAAATAATACCAATAAACCCAACATATTTTGAATGCATAAAGACAGATTTATGTGTTTATCATTAATACATCTAATTTGTTTCAAATACTTAAGAACCAGTGAATGTTTTGAGTACATAATATATTGATTTTAAGTTTTTGAAACAAATCATATTTATCAATTATAAAAGGATGGAAAAGTTTTAATAAATCTTGGAATTAGGCCTAAATATTTCCAGGAGTGAATTATTAAAGGTGCGGCTTGTTTTGGGAGGATTAAAGTTGCAAATGATTCATGGAGATGTTATGGTTCTTAGAAATTTAGGAGGAGATCCATCAAGTTTTGTTACAAGCTTTCATGCTGTTTAAATGGAGCTCTGAGAGACTCTTTTCAGCATCATCTGGGTTACTTCTAACACAAGAAGAAGTGCATATCTTTATGTCTACAGGTTGCTCCTTTATGCATCTGTATAATTTAACCACATTTTAATCTGACTTTTCTTTAGTGATGCTGTGATATGCAGATATAAAAGAAAAACAATAATATAGAAAGAAATTGTTAGATTAGATAAACATTTTCTCTATTTTATTTACTATCCTCCACTCTTTTTTCCTTTTTAATATTATTGTACCTTTTTGTTCATAGTTGTTTTTAATCCATAAGGTAATACAAAATTAATAGGCTCCAGCAGACCCTCGTGATCCAGAAATGGATTCAACGGGTCTAGAAAATGGATGGATGGAATACAAAATTAACATGAAAATAAATTAGCATATCATTCATTAAGGTCATAATTATGTCAGATTATGTCCATAAAGGATTTGATTATTTATCTATTTCCTCCATAAATAAAACAAAACTCCTGAGAAATAGCCATAATCCAAAAGATATTTTGATCATCATATTAAGAAAAAGATAATCTCTTTCAAAATCAGGGAAAAAAAACATGAAATCCTTTTGAAAAACGTTTATTCAGTAGTTTTAATTTGTAGGAGAACAAAAGTCTCAAATGTGACAGAAACTATTTTATTTAATGTGAAAAATGTGGCTTTGTAAAATATGCCTCAGAAGAGTTAAATACAGTTAATGTTAATGCAATTTTATTTCTCTAATCAAGAAGACAAAACTGGCATCAGTCAATCACAAGGGAAAATGCTATAGAATCACAAAACACCAAAATAAATAAATAAAGATTTTAAAAAAATAATAAATTGTTGAACTTTCTCTGGTTTTCATAACAGTTTGAATCCTTTTAGGCATAGATCTCACCATAAAAAAATATTTTTCAACAAACAGATTCCAACTTTTATATATCAGTTGACAGATCAGCTTTTTTTTAAATGTGATTATTTTAATTTCACCCACACTGAAATCCAAACCGTCATAATTTAACTTGTAGTTCTTTAATGAAGAAAAGTTCTAACAGTGTTTGTAAAGATGTATTATTGTCCTAAAAATGACTTCTGCACCAAACACTTTTTTTTTTGTTATTGATGATAAAAGAAATTTAAAAAATTCGGTGTACACTTGTACATTTACGGCAGTGTTTATAACAGCCATCATCCCTGCAAGTCTGCGTCACAAACCCACGTGATCTGAAAGTACAGACAACTGCAGTCCCTCAAATGACCACTTGGGGCCGGTTCTAAAAGTGAGTCCATTTTTATTGACCCCGATGTTAAAATGTCATATTTTACATCAATAAGCACATTGTGCAAAAAGGGTTTTTTTGTTTTTTTTAGTAATGGCTGTCTCAAAGTCTATAGCATTAGCAGCTAGTTGTCATCACTTTAACTACTTATAGCTCAGTTCCTTGTTAAGTTGCCTTTTGTGATTTTTTTTTGTGCATAATCATATTCGCGTTAAAGATATTTTGGTTTATCTTTTGAACTGCACCAGCATGCTGCTGTGACCAGATCTGGGCTGACCACCAGCTCTTCCGACTCAAAAATGTAACACTTCCGGTTTTTATGTAAATACCTAAAAGTGTCATGTCAAGTGGTTCTATACGACCACATTAAGTACTTGTTAAGATACCATTTTACTTGATAAAGGCTGAGTAAAGTACTCAAAGTATCTTAACTACCTAATAAAGGTATGTGAAATAACATGTTTAAGTAAATCTTAAGTTTTATTCTTTTTGAGGCCTCTTGGCCCATCACCAGTTGGAAAAGCCAGATCCTCCAGCCAAACCACTTTTTTGTGTTTTTTCTTTCAGACACATTGGTTTGCTTTCTGTCCTGATGCTTTGACATCTTCCTTGGTCTACCGGTATGTTTCTCTCCTGTAAGATATCCCTTTTTTTCTACTTTATTCAAGTTTTAAATATAGCTGACAGGGACAAGCAGAATCTTTTGCTGCACTCCATCTTGTTTTTTTTTCTCCAATTAATTTTATAATCTATAATATTATTTCACCTGATATTTCTCTTGTTGAGCCATGTTTCCCATCAATCAGCCAGATGCAAAAGCTCTTCAAAGTATCGACGGTTCTTTAACTGCATACTCATATGCATGTTCAGGTAATAATTGTAGAAACGGACATAAGAAACTTTTTTCCCCCTCTACTTGATACCAAAAAAAAATCCATTAAATCATTAGGTATGCTTTAGTGGGACAGAACACTCAGCTGTTAATACAAATACTGTTTCCGATTTACTTTTTTCTCCCAAACAAAACAGGCAAATGAATATCTGAAAAAAACTGGTGAGTCAAAGCTGGTTTTTCTTCTTTTTTTCTAGATGTCTGAGACAACTGACCAGCAAGGAGCTGCATAAATGATGCACTAGTGTGT
>JAOWBL010037543.1:11615-27643 GCA_028564865.1 Zenarchopterus dispar | reverse complement strand
GGCTCCTCTGTGGTTACAATTATGTTCAGCAAAGGGGAGCAGTTTAAAATATTTACGTCACAATCAATTTCCTCCCATATTATTGTCATACTGAATAATTCTGACCAATTCTTTGGCGTGACGATGGGTGACATCATTTCCTTGACGTGAAAGATACAGTTCCAGCTGCGGTCATTCAACAGTTTTTTCCAGTCAGCCTTATAATTTACTTTATAATAACTTTTCTTATTTTTGCATCTCCTCAATTCAGCATTGTGAAATTATTTAGAGCAAGTGAATAAGAATAATGATGTGTGGTTCAGACAAAAGTTTCCTTCTTCTGCATTGCTGTAAAAGTGCCGCAAACATACAACATGATCACATTCCTCAAACGAAAGCCAGTATCCAAGGGCCATTTGATTGTTGTCGCCCACATTTCCACCATCTTTGATCAAGTAAATAGGCTCACAGCTGATCACTGTAATCCACAAGAAATTTATTGCAGTCATGAAGTGGGATCATATGATAGCCTAACCCCAATGTGGCCTCAAACACAGATATTTGTCAAGTCAGGTTTTGTGTTAACCTCCAGTTCTGTCCTTTCATCAACATACAGTCATTTCTGGGACCAAAACAGCTTAGATGACTCCATCAAGTTTTGAGCAACTGTATTTTTAAACTTTAACATCACATGTTCATTGTCTAACCTGCTTTGGTTTTATTCAGTGGTGACTTGGTAAATGAAAGGTGTACACCCTGGACCAGTTTATGGGCATGTCTAAAAGTTATTTACAATGCATTAAAAAGCATCAACAATTCATGTCGGCCCAGAATCTGTGGTGACAACAAGAATGGCAAGATAATTAACAAGCACAGTAGTATGTGAACTGCAAGATACATTTCCAAGTTAATTCATTTCCAAGTTAATTCAGTAGCATGTCGCAAAGATGCCGAAAATCTCTTGCTGAAACTTTTCATTGGAAGTTAAAGTGATATAATTTCTAAATATTCTAATCTGAAAACTTTCCATGGGAATTTGTGAAAAGTTTGGGGTAATTTATCAGACACGTATAAATGTAAACATGGTGGTTGGTCATTAGTATAAAAACATGCAAATTTTAAAAATGACATTTTTCACTTTGATTTATTTGTGAGTGGAACCTTAATTCAGTAGCAATTCATTAAGGACAAAAAAAGGGAAAAAAAAGAAGGGTGTAGAAAATTGAAAAAAATGCACAGGACTGACCTTAGCTCCTTTATTGGCCAAAAAACAGAGAGAACTGAACAACCAGTTGACACTGTCTGTTAACCAAAAAACCAACGGTTTTCAACATTGCAGCCTAATTAAAGGGGCCCACACTGTTAAACTATCATATTCACTTTAACTGATTATTCAACATCAAATACATACAATGTAACAAACCAGTTTTATAGTTAATTACATTTAAAACAAACAAAACAAGTTCTGTATTAGCACATCGGTGTTTAAAACTATTCATCAAAATGGTGGTGAATTATGATTATTATTGTCACTACAAGGGTATTTTATTCATTAAGCATATTCCCTATTAAAAAATATAAAAATATTAAATTTCTTCTGTATTTACTGGGGTGAAATGTATCCCTACATCAGATGGTGTATGTGACATAGTTCTGTACAATGAAATTAGGAAAAGCAAAAATATAATTATAGTCATCCATTATAAGATGTACTACAATAGTCTAGTATAGTTAATAAATTAGTTAAATCTGGACAAAATGCAAATAGACGAGTACTTCTAAATCAGCGTAGCAAGTTAAACTATCACACATTCACATGTGAAAGAGAGGAAGATATCCAACAATAACTAGATAATGAGCACCTGATTAACATCTTCAGCTGTTGCTGCCTCATCCTCAATCTTCATTCGTGTAACTTGATCAGTCTCAGATTAAGTACTGTTCCAGTTCAAAGTTCTAGAAAAAAGTTCTAGATGTGGTAATGATCCAACAGTTTTATCAAGAGCTCATCCAGCAAAGCACTGAAATAATTAATCACAGCAGAAGACATTTCACATCAACCAGCAGCAGTGACGGTGCCGGGGAAAGTTCATGACCGAACGTTACAACTTTTTATTACGACTGTTGTTGGAATACAGAAGGCAATTTTAAGATATTTTCATACAAGAATGTAGCTCCTTTCACTTCAGATGTGTTGATTTATTGAGATAGGAAAGATGAAAATTTACTCAAATGTTTTATAAGATGTGTGGGCTCTCTGGCATGAAAACAACCGTTTTACATCAGGTGATATGTTGCTCCTCCCACCACATCAAAACAAAATGGCATCCTCCAAAGCACATTCTCCTGATTCAAAGTTCCCACATATAAACTACCAAGAAAAGTAAATTATCTGTTTTTACAATAGAGAAACAGCTGAAGGAATGGTGTTGGCTAACTTAAGTTTAGCACATCTGGCTAGTTTGCTTCAGTAAAACACATTTTGAATTTTTTAGTTTAAATTTGTTAGCTTGAGTTGCATTGCTTCAATAGTTCAAAAGCATTATGTGCATGATTCTAGAAATTATTTGTGCAGAAATTAAAATAATTAGCATTAATTTGTGTGACTTTTTAAAGTATGTGCTGAAGATGTTTCTTCCCCACTTACTTACAAACAACATGTTTTAATTTGACAAATTTACAACTTATTTTCAATTAAAATTTTCCAAACTCAATTGTCAATTACATTTAGAGAAAAGTGTGCAAGTATCAAACATTTTTGAGACTAAATAAGTTAAAACAACACATCTGGTGACAGAAGGTGTAGATGACATAAATGTTCATTTGCACGTTGAGTGGAAAGGTCAGATCTGATCACTGAAGACACATTTGGGTACAAATTTTAGTGCCAGCTGTGAACACATACACCAACGGCTGGATGAAATTTTTAAACCAGGTCTGTACGGGTCTAAGGAGCAACAAAGTGTGCAAATACTGAAGCAGTCTGCAACCTTTAGAGGTCCTTTCCAATATAAATGTGATGAGTTGTGTTACACAGAATCATCTTCTCTGATCATGCAGACAGAAACATGCACTTAAACCACTTTACAGCCTTTCATAATGACTACATGGAGGCTCTCTCTGAACTGTCAGATGGTATCAGTCGCCTGCAGTGGAATTTCCCCGTTTCTCGCCTGATGCTATCTCCTCACCCCACATACCCCCCTGCTGAGACAGCTTACAGAGTTTACTCCATCCTCATGACTGAGTTAAAACAACAATAGCCCTCTCATAAAAAAAGAAAAAAAAACTCAAGCACTTCCCTTCAAACGTTTGGCCATTTGGAGCCTCAAAGACACAAAAGTCCTGACGTGGGGGAGTTGAGTCATTTACATTTTATTTGCTCTCTGATAAGTGGGTGCATACAAGTCTGAGCCTGTGGGGAAAAGAAAAGAAAAAAAATCAGGGAAAGCTGTGTTTTTAACACCAAACTGAACATTTTTATGTGGGTGATCTAATGATAAGAAGTCCTGACTTTAGAGAGTGACTGCGTTTGTTTTACTTAAGCCTCTGTTAAAGTTTGCCTTTTTGTTTTATTTCTCTAGTACTCCAGTGTCATGGAGGTACCAAAAAAGGTTTGGAAATTTTAAAAGGTGAATCAGCCTTTCTAACTGATGAGTGTGGGAGGGGGTGAGTGTCAAAGTTATAAATGTGCCTGTCATTTAATGACACAAAAGAAAATAAAGTGATATACTTTCACTGTAGTGCAGCTTTAAAAAAAAAACATTACAGCTGCAAAATACACCAACAAGATGCAGACAAGAAAAAAATCCTCTTGCTGAAATATAAAATCTTGAAATTGAACTAGGACCATTAACAAAAAAAGAAAAGCACAAATTGTGTTTAATAGTGCAAATATTTTCATTTTAAGCCTCATCCCACATTAAACCAATTACATTTGGGTTTATTCTTGCTCAAACAGATCTAGTAAACTGAAACTTTTCATTAAATAATAAATGAAGATTAAAAAGAGTAATGAGGTTATTGAGATAATGACCTGAGTCTTTTTTGTTCTGGTCCAGTTTTGTACCATTTTACCAACAGCAACCTGTTTGCTACTTCATATCAAATTACTCAACATATGCAATATATTGGTATTTGTAGGAACCAACTCTTCATCCCGCTCTAGAGTTTCTCTTTTTTTTTTTGTTTCAAATATTCAGGGAACATTTTAAAAAAAGAAAAATGTCTTGTTCTTTGCTTGAGGCCAGTTATTAGGGTTTTTGAGGTCAGCACCCACTCCAAAATTCTAACACAATAACTCTGCTCTGTGACCATTTTTGTATCTGAAAGTCTCTCATTCAGTAAGCCGTTCAGGTCTGCAGGGTTTTGTGATTTCACAGACCCAGATCAGAACAGATCAGATTCACACTATGCAGAAATGTCCATACCCACAACCTCACTATGCTTCACTGCATCTCAGCACTAAGCAGCACAAGGTACCAATAATATTTAAAAAAAAAAAAAAAAAAAGGTACACTGCAGGAGAGAGGTGGAGTCAAGTGTCTGACTCCACCCCCTAAAACCTTCTGGGACAAAGAGAGCTTAAAGCTGTGCTTGAAAAGAGGACTGTTACACTTTATCTCTACTATTTTGATCAAAGGTGTAAGACTTTTCATGAAGATCTCAGGTAAAACTGTCCATCTTGAAAAAAAAAATCATAATAAAAATTCTCCATAAATTGTATATGGACTCAATAAAGTCGTCATCACTGTTAACTGAGTGTGAGTTGCATCAGCGCTTACAAGATCTCCTCACTGCAATTATAAAAGAAAGCAGCATTCAATATGACTGCTGAAGAGGGTCTCTGTAATGGACCTCCAAAAGTGAAAACCCTTTACATCAACACCTGTCTATTTCTGTCTCAGCTTCATGTGGATAAGTACTTCAAAGAAGAGTCACATGACTGTGCGCTGCTGAGAGACCGTACAGTCGCTTAGCAGGACCTTTATCTGGGAATTTTACAATCACTTGTTTTATTCCCTGATACGCCCCTAACATTGTATTGTGCAATCTTATCTGCCCTCAACAAAATTTATGTAGGAAAGCTAAAGATATGTAACAGATTAATGCGTTGTTGTGGCTCATCTTAAAGGGGTTGAACTCCCACAGTTTCACTGTTGTTTCACAAAACAGGTTCCCCCAAAGAGAATATGCTTAGGGCTCACAAACATTACGACACGGACTGTCTTTATCAGCTAAAAGCAACCAAATGTCAGTGAAACTGGTTAATGTGTTATCTCAATTAAAGAGTTACCAAGGGAACCAAGGGAGATAATCTCTCCAGAGAGTGATGGGTCTCAAGCAAAGTCTCCTTCCAGTCGTATACATCTGAAACACCTCTTGAAAGTGTCTGGCAGACATCCTGACCAGATGCTTAAACTATATCAACCTGGTCCTTTGTATCTGGAGGAGTAATGACTTTAATCTAAGCTCCTCTTGAATGACACAGGATCACGTCCTGACGTTTTACCCCAGTAACCCTTCAGGAAAAGCTCATTTGGATGGCTTGCATTTACAAAGTTAATATTTCAGCCACTGACTATGACCATATGTAAAAGTTGAAACAGATGGAGAAGGACACTCACTTTACCACAACAAACAAGTACATTGCCAGCTACTGGATATCTAAACTCTACTAGAGGCAGCAAATTGTTCATAATCTGCTCTAGCGGAGGACCGTGGGCTCATCTGGAGAAGCTGATTCTCATCGTGGCTGTAAACCATCCCAGTGTCAGCCGGAGGTCTTTGCTCAAAGATACCAACAGGACTTTATTGTCTTTAAAAAGCAAATATGGAATCCTAAGTTGTCCAAACTGGAAACGTCCAAGATCCAGGATGCAGCTCTAAAACTCACCAAAATCAAGTTTGATTAACACTGGATTCAAACGGCAGCAGAGTTGCAACAAACAACAGAGATGACAGACTAACGATTTCAATGGCCAGGTTCTAGCTGTGTAGCCGCAACTTGATTGGCTGATGACTGCGCTAAAGTGGGAAAATCTTCCAGCTGTTGACAAAGGCAGTGCCATCAATCCAACACATGGAAGCCACAATTAATCTCTGCAATGGATGGTATCACCCCATTCAAAGTCTAAGGAGATGGACACAGATGATGCAGATAAATGCAGGTAATGTCGCTGTGCGGATCCAATGTTACAGTGGACTATATGAACCAAGCTCTCACTCCAGCTGTGCAAACGCCCTATACACTCACATTTTACCACAAAGGACCAGGTTGTAACTCTTCTCGAAGTCTGCAAAAGACACGGAATCTGGTCAAGTAACTTCTCTTTGCATTCTGATCCGATTCTGAGGCATGTCTCCTAATAGTCAATACTGATATCAAAGGGTGTTGTAACTGTTAACACTTTTAAATTTGATATTAGCAATAAAATTGCAAAAACTGTAGAAAAAAATTAATATCTACAGTATCTAATCCTTAAAATAAGTGAAAAACAGCATTGCTTTACTGAAACAGGTTGAACCAATTGGAGTTATTTCAGCACTAAAAATGTAAAGGTTTGAATTGGAATCAAACTTTTTAAATTGCTTTTAAACTAATATTGGATTAGACTGCTCCCATCTCTACATTTAATATTGCATTTATTTAATAGGTATAGGGCAAGACACTGCATAATTTCTAACCTAGAGCAAATTTTTGCTGCATCCATCATCTACTAGTTGACCATCTTGTTAGTGCTCTGTATTATCAAACAAACAAACAAGGAAGGAAACAAACAACCAACCAGTCTTGGTACACAGACTTGGCTATGTACTGCTCCAACAATCATTAAAAATGTGACTCGAGTCAGTTCCTGAGAGGAGGTGAGTTTGTTCATGACAGGACGTGTTTTCTTGGGGCTCTGGGTGGGAGGAGGACAGAGGATCTAGTTCTCTGTGTTTTAATGATGTTCTCTTTCAAATATCATCCACATGACATCATCCAGAAATCACTTACACTATCTTTAAAAATAGCAGCCAACTTTTAACCTACCAAAGGTTATTTCATTTCTTCCTTTGCATACAACATGCCTTTTTCAGTTTATTAAAACTAATAAATGAGAGAAAAAACTAAGTTTAAACTTAAGGTCACAACTTTACAGGTCAGATATGAATGATATGAAAATAGCACCTTTTTTTGGCTGCCTCCCCTGCCAAAATAAACATAAGTGAACAGATATACCCTGAAAACCACCTCGCCCCACTTCCACAAACATTTGTGCCTGAGCAAACTTCCCAGATAAGACTTGACAAAAGCATTTCTGCCTGAAAGTCCTGAAGGCAAATTTGTCCTTACAGCTGCTTCCACTCATGAAGCACAAACACAGCACTCCTCCGTGAGCTGCAATCTGGGGAAAAGTGGAGAATGGGTCACAACATTTGGTTTGCCTGAGGTGGGATTCAAATCCAGGATCACCTGGACTCCACTGTGGAGCCCCACATGTGTGAGGAATTCTTTAATTATGGATACGAAACAACATGGCCTGAATAGTTCTGATCTCATGGACCAAAAACTGCGTTTGTTGTTGAGGGTTTTTTTTTTTTTGCTGAAACTTTTACATTTTAAAACAAGGATTCAAGTAGATGTGCACGAGAACATGGTTATTGACTGGAAACATCACAGGTTCTTCCTCCTTGCCCTGCTGTTTTTACCCAGCAGGGATCAATAGAAGGATCATCTCTCACTCATGGATAAAAACATACAAAAATGACTAATGTCATTCAAATGTCAGGAGCCAAAGCTGCCTCTTAAATAACCCACTGAACACTTCAAAGTCGTACATATAAGGACATAAAATCACCTGGTCCTCACCAGGTTTATAGATGAATATCGACACATGACCATTTAATGCATTTCATACCCTCACTGCATTAGTTAAGAGGGTAAGTAGAAGGTTTCTACTCAAGAACACTTGATTAAGTGAAGCGGGAGCATCTTCTAAATGCAGTCGTTTGTTGCTTTGGAGGATCCAGGTGTGTTAACAGAATGCCAAAAGGGAGAGACACAGGAACTGGGCTTAGAGAAGCAGTAGTTGCAGAACATAAATCTGGCACAGGTTATAAAGCCATCTACAAACAAGTTAGTTCATAATTATGAGGTGGGAAAATCCTTCTCTGGACATCACAGCAAATCTACCTCATGATCCAATTGTCTAATTAACAGGGAAACTGTACAAAACCCAAAGGGCAACAGCTTGAGAGTCTGGAACAGGTCTCAGCATGTTACATGTTAAAGTTCACAACAGTACAATTAGAAAAAGACTGAACAAGTGTGGCTTGTTTGGAAGAGTTGCTAGGCAACAGGTCAGCTATGAATAGCTTAGGTTTACAGAGTTTCTTCTGAACAAACCACAAGATTTATAACAATGTCCTTTGACAAGCAAAAAAATGAGGTGGTCAGATGATTCAACAGCTTGTGGAACCACCTGTAGCAGAGGCACCCTGAGGTAATGGTTTTCTGTACAACATTAACAGTCTTTTTCGTGGTTGTGGAGGAATCTGACTCCTGGCAGGAGTCTTTGGGTTTAAAGTTTGCATGTTCTCCTCTCCTCCTTCCTGGTACTCTGACTTCCTCCCAAAGTCCACAGACATATGCGTTAGGTTGACTGATGATTCCAAATAGCCTGTATGAGTGAGTGCGAGTGTGTATGGTTGTTTAATTATATAGCAATCAATTTATTGACCAACGTGTGTTAGTCTCCACCAAGATAGGTGAGGATGTATCTAATTTAATCTTGCTACCTTTGGGCTTTTTTGGTTCACCTATTTCATCAAAAAAAACAAAAAAACAAAAACAAAAACAAACAAACCATGAAAACGGATGAATCTTTGGTTTAACAGGCAGCAGCAGACTGGAAAACACCGTTTCTTCTTCAGTCAGATGCAGTGGAGGAAGCAGGTTCAGGGTCTGCAGTGAGAACTGATGCACATACACCGAGCGTGTAGGGCAGTTTCAGTCCCATTCAACATTTATATAGAAGTAAATCACCTTCAAGCACATTATCCGGGTGAGAAGTTCAGTCTAGTTTGATTTCTGTAAGACGAATAAATTAACATGGATTTTAAAACTGTGATTACATTCAGCGTGATGCAATAATCTTTTTTTTCTTATCATGCACACAATCTATCTTCTGTTTATATCTTAAGAGACTGGGAAAGAAATATAGATATTAAAACTTTGATGAAACATCAAGACTACGGCTGCCCATGATTTTGGCACAGTGCTGGAGATCAAACTAAATGTGGAATAATCGTAAGTGTGAATTCAGATCCAGCCAGATATTCTGCTCTTGATGCAGCGTTACTATGTCATCTGCCATGTACATTCTGCACTGACAATCTACAGACTGTCTCAGTTTCTCCATGAAGCTTATCTTCTCTCTTTTCTCCTTTGTTACCATCTCCAAACGTGGAACAGAAGGGGGATGGAAATAACCTGTTATTCTGCCTTGTGGTTGTTCAGATACAGGAGATGCAGGATCCTCATCCACACTCGCAGTTCAGCTCTGGATCAGTGAAGATCTTCATTGACCTTCCACAACCAGACATACATGTCACACGTCCATGTTCACTGGGCAGGCACAGGGGTGAAAACGTCTAAACTACAAGCTGCTACAAAGGCCAGAGTGAATTTCCTGTTACGCTCACTGGCAGTTTAAGTTTTATCAAATGTAGACTTTATCTGCGTAACAGCTGATAAAAAGGACCAAAAAAAAGTCAGCCACTCCTGCATCTCCACGAGGTTGTTTACATCACCAGTCAGACGCGTCTGCCTTATCTTTCATTGGTATATGGTTGACGAATCAGGGAAAAATATATTATGACCCAGAACAGTAAAGCATGAGCCAAGTTGGTGCAGCTACGTCATCGTTTCCAAATGTTTACAGTTGTACCCTTGCACATTAAACCACAATAAAACAAACAGAAACAGGGTCTGAAGCAGAACAAAGTCTTTCCATTTCTAAAGGTGGAAATCACCAGAGTAGCAGGGACAACAGGCTAAGAAAAGTTGTAATGGAAATCGTAGTTATGCAGATGCAGCAAGTCTCTGCATCTGCCTAACAGTCCTGCTGATTGGTGGGTTTTGTATTTCTGAGAAATGAAAACAAGAGCACGACACAGACACTGAACGATGCCAACGCTGAAAAGATTTACTCTTAAGAAATGTCTGTTCATTGTCCCTAACAACACTGAAATGAAATATTCACCCATGAATAGATGTAAATTAGAGCTCTAGATGTTTATTCTGCCCTCATACTCATTGTTTCCTTCATCTAAACAGAGAGAAGAGCAGGAACGTGCAGCTGGAAGGTTCCAGCAGCAGATTATTATCCAGAACAAACTCTGCAGCGGCTTCAGCTATGATTAAAAAAGCATCTGCTGCAGGAGGAGGGATGGGCCGTTAACTTTGAGAAGCCTGCTGTTAACATATTTTCAAAGACCATGGCAAACTTTAAAGACCAATAACTACTGATGGAGCACTTTCAGCCCGCTTTACACTTCCATGAGCATAAACACATGAGCTTCAACAGATTTATCAACTCTAACTCCACACCACACACATGATGTTCATCCTCCTCTGTGTCTATACTTTATCAACACAAGTTTATTAGACTTTTTTTTTGTTCCCTCATGCAGGCCAGTCTCAACAGGATCAGTGAATTCTGATCAGTGACATATGACGAAAGCTTTTGAAGAGCAACTCAGATTTCCACGCTTCACATGTAAAAACTCCAGCAGAATGAAAACAGCCTAATCCCAAATTCATTTCACATAATGTTTTCTTGGTGTTTCTGTTAACTACTGTCTGACCAGCTCAACAGCGCCACCTAGCTGAATCTGAAAGAGAATCTGGAATTTTACAAATAATCATTAAAGCTACGCCCAAGTGTATGTGTCATCTTCATGATTCGTCACAAGTATGTTGTGGTGCATTTCTCTGCAGAGATTCAGACCTGTAGGCCCATCTGTGGATAACTCACCTCTTCGCTCGTTTTTGACCATGTTTTGGACCGTGATTGTTCTCACACCAGATCATACTCAGGTTCTACCAATGTTCTCCGGTGTACTCGCTGAATTTATGCAGCAGAAAAAGAAGATTCTTGAAAAAAAAAAAAACTTCCCCAATCTTGCAATGAAAAGAATTTTTGAAGAAAATGGTTTTCCACTCATATGACATGGATGTCATATTTTTTATACATTTAAAATTTTAAGGCCAGATGGAGATACAAAATGTACATGAGTTCTGAGGTAAGTATGCTTATGACATGACTCACACCCCACTAACACCACAGTTATATTTCTGATGTGCTTTCATTATACCGATAAACAACCAAATTGTCTCACAGTAGCTAAACTAATAACCTGCATGCTTTGAAACAGTCCTGCCCTCACACATGTATGACTTCACTGACTCGTAGCCACAATTAGACTGCCTGACACTTGCATTAGTACATGAAAAGTTAAACTTTCCTCAGCATCTGACAAATGCAACACTTCCACCACAATGGACCCAAAATTCAGTTTGAAAACACCAATGTCTCCCCATTCACAGTTGATGGACAGCAATGCACATGTGTGAGCGATTGGGCAAAAACTACAGTTCGTAAAGACAAAGGTGTGACAAATACACACAGAAATAAAAAAAAATTAAAATGTTGCAAAACTCTTTTTATACTTTAACAAGGTGGGTTTTCAGACACATCAATTTTCCAGTTTAACACTTACAAAAACACATTTTTACCTATTTCAATATCTCTGGCAGTGCTAAATTTAATGTAGTTGGTCAATCTTAAGTCATCAAAATCTAGTTTTCAGCTATTTTTGGCCTCATTAATACAATGTACAGTTTGAATGATCATCCGCTGCCTTCATCATCTATTATCTCAATAGCAGTAGTGACAATCTATATAATAAAGATGTTTTGGTTTTTTTAAGGAAAGTCTTGCAGGATGAGTTATGAAGACACAAAGCACGTACTAGGACAGTTATGCTCACAAAAAGGAAACACCAAACTCTCACAGCGGTACCTTTATCACACATTCAGACTTTTCGCTTTTGTTTTGCAAAAAAACCCTTAGAAGCAAATGGAAATCCACCTACCAACCAATACATGCACAATACTTTTACACAGCAACGCCTGCATTGCTAAGACAGGAAAAAGTGAAAGTACGGAAGTCGCCAACAGTTGGACTGGTCGCTGACACCTCAGCCAGTTTTCCATTTGAGGATCCAAGGTTGTGTCATCGTGCGTGCCTCCATTACTACATAGACGACTGGGTGGGAAATGGTGTTGACTTTGTACTGATTAGGCACGCTTAGGAAGAAGATTACCTTTGTCAGCTCTCCCGATGCTCCTTCGAGTCTTTACGTGTGTTGCCACCATCACATGACTTAATGAACGGGAAGAGATGATGCTTACTCAAAGAACATGCCCCATCATCTGCTCCTCACACCAACCTATCAATTCAAACCCAGCACGAGGATGTGTTTTGGCCCCAAAAAGATTTACAAAAAAATCTCCTCATAATGGAGACATGTGTCAACAATTTAGGCCCTGTAAAAAAGTAAAAACTACCTCAGACCCCCATCAACAGACCAAACAATATAACTAAGTCAAAAAGAACAGAAAAGCCTAATATGAACAATTTAAGATTTATATTGTTTCCCTGTGTCATCTTCACCAACTTATTATGAGGTAACTGTAATTAAATAGTTTGTCATTTCAAATTACAAGTATAACCTGTGGCCTGTTAATAATCATGTTCATGCTGAACATTCATCTCCAAGACTGTGGTTTTATTAAAAGTCTCTCTGAAGTTCCATGTTTCGCATCTGTTGACTTCAAAAACACTGGAAGTTGAACTCATGTAAGACGCTAGAAAAGTCAGTGGTAGTGGAAACACACCTGGCAGTTCTGGAAGCATTACGGAGATTTAGCTCTTTTACAGCGGATATCTGACTCCTCAGTGGGAAAAAGAAAGGTCTAATTACTGAAGGTGAACATTAGTATCCCAGTGAAGCAGGCCAATAAACCAGCATATACTACATCACCATAGGAAACCTGCAAACCACAATCATTTATTTGTAAAAGGATAAGAAAAATAATGAGGAAATACACTGTGTGGCCAATTTATTGTGAGGCACACCTGTTCCACTGGTTGCTGATTCTAATATTTAATCAGCTAATCACATGGCAGCAGGTCGGGCATGGTGAAGATGAACCACTGACATTCAAACTGAGCAACAGAATGAAGGAAAAAAAAGCAAATTAAAATGACAGCGTGGCCTGAAACACATCATGGTTGTTGGTCCAACCATTTCTGAAACCGCTGAGCTGCTGGGATTTTTACCTCAACCATCTTTGCAGAAGCAGAAACCACAGAAAGCATCAGTTCACTGGGAGAAAACCCCTCTGCTGCCAGAGTCAGAGGAGACTGGTTTAAGGAGATGGAAAAGCAACAGTTACTTAGGTAAACACTGGTAACAACTGAACTATGTAGAAGACTCTTTCTGAATATGCAATATGGGGAAACTTGAATAAGGCTGGCTTCAGCAGCTGGAGACCACATGAGAACCACTCCTGTCAGCTAAAAACAGAAAACTGAGCTAAGGCAGGAAACTGAGGCTCACAGAAACAGGACAACAGAAGACTAGGAAAACATCTGCTGGAATGAGTCTTGATTTCTGCTGCTCAACTCACTTAGCAGAGCCAGAAGTTGGAGTAAAAAACATGGAGACATCCTGCCTCGCATCAGTGGTTCATGCTGCTGCTGGTGGTGGTGATGGTGGTATGATGCTGGTGTTTGTTAGCACGTCTGATGTTTGTTGGCAACATGTTCATCAGGTCACTGTACTCCTGTGAGCTCCACAGTCACCAGATCTCAGTCCACCAAAGCACCTCAGAGATGAGGTGCAATGTAGAAACTTCCATCATGGATTTACAGTCAATAAACAGTAAATTCTGAATGATGTGTGACAAGTTCACATTCTAGATTCTTACTTTTATGTGCAGGAGTTAAATTTGTGTTTTATGCTTCAGATATGCTTTTAAACCAGCAACCCGACACATCAGGGTCTCTGACCAAAAGAAAAGTAGAAGCACAGTGGAATACTACGGGAAATCAAATGATGGTCCACCAAATGAAAACCATGCTGTTTGATTTTTCCTCTTCCTTCACAAATTTGTTGTCTTCGTGGCACTGCTGTTGTTGCTTCAGAAGTGAGAAATAGTTATAGACTCCAGACAGAGTCAACATTCAGATGATCATGTGATCACCCTCACTGTCAGGACAGTAAAATCTAGGATCCAAGACAAACCATGCAGAGCTGCAACACTCATGTGCCATGTGAGCAGATGCTGGAACACATGAACATAATAATTAAGAACAGACTCAACAACACTGCCT
The DNA here is from genome assembly GCA_028564865.1 of Zenarchopterus dispar. Classification (NCBI taxonomy): domain Eukaryota; kingdom Metazoa; phylum Chordata; class Actinopteri; order Beloniformes; family Zenarchopteridae; genus Zenarchopterus; species Zenarchopterus dispar. Next base: position 13,214 of record JAOWBL010037543.1, on the reverse strand, counting down.
GTGCCTCCAAATTTCACTGTAATCCAAACAGATGATGGCCAGGCTCCTGTTGGAATCCAGGGAGACGAAAGGCCTCCAGCTTCTCCTCCATGGAACACAGACGTTTCTGTTTCCACCGAGCACAACGCTTGTGATTCATGCGTGTTGCAACAAAATGTCTTAAACATACAAATGGAGACACAAAAGGCTTCTAACAGGCATCTGAGCTGGCCTCTGACTCCTGAGGCGGGGGTAGGAGGGGTTGGGGTGGGGGTTATCGCACTCTTAACTATACAGTTTATGTTGGAGAGCTGTTGAGACAATCCCAGCAAGCTCTGAAACCAAACAGCAGATAAGAAACATCCAGTGGCGTGATGAAGGTAATGTCTTCCACCACCTCTGCTATGATGCAGACTAACTCTCATAAAAGTGTGTGAAATCCAATCACTAATTACCTTCTGATTTAAAGGTTCCTGCTCAGTTTTCTCTCCAAGGACCACTTTCTCTACACAAAGACAAGAACAGAAATTTCTACTTGTGCTTGACACATCGTCTGTTTTTCTGATTAGACGACAGACTTTAAGCTTTTTAGGACTCCCACTCAGCCCCCTGAGCAGGCCACATCTTCAAGAACATAGAAACATTCACAAATATAAGCTTTCGCCTCATGCTCGCATGCCTCAAAGACCACCTCTGTGCACATCAGCGGAGTGTGGTTTCATTTTAAAATGCCGTTTTAAGACAAAACCTCACAGAGTCGGCACATAAGTAGAAACAGGATGAAAATCTGCTGGAAATAATCTTTGCTGCAGGTTTTCTTACTGTGGCTTTCCTCGTGCAAACTCAGGCAGTTACAGTTTATCAACTAAAGACTTTAGCTGCATAGCAGCTGATATAAAGGACAAAGAAGTATCGTTTACACCATCTTATCAGTTATACATTACACTAAAGCTTGGTGAATCAGAGAAAGATGCACAAATCATGTTAAGCCCTGGCATTAAAATGCATCTTTGGTAATCAGATCACAAGGTCTGGACATGTTCCAGAATGGATCCACATCACACTAAGGATGCATTTGACGGAGGTTTCAGATCCTTGCCTCCACACAGGAAAGTGTGGGATGGCTTCAAACACAGTCTTATAAATTAACATAATTTGATGTTGCATGCAAATGACCACAATAAAAACCATTTGTCATTTTTGTCGCAGATCTTTTCTTGCATACACCCTGATTTGTTTTGTATGCATATTTTGTTCAATCAAGTTTGGGAAAGATTCAAGTGTGTCGTAGATCTTCTTTGATATTTCTGTCTTTTTGTTCTGTGAGTTTCACCTACTTGTTTCCAGCTGCAGCTTTTGGTCTTTCAAAACAAAACATTTGCTCTTTGCAAGCAGAAATGACACAGGTTTAGTAAGGTCAAATCACTCAAGACATTCAGGCACACACTTTAATACCAGGTATAAACATAATATGCTAGATACTGGATATCTGTGACCAGGCTCCTCGGGACCCGTGTAGATCTAAACAGGTTCAGGTGACCCAAAAAAGCAAATCAAGAAGTGCATCTAGTCAATAACGTTATATTTTCTAAATCTTTTTAGTTTTATTCAATCCATAGT
>JAOWBL010037543.1:0-11515 GCA_028564865.1 Zenarchopterus dispar | reverse complement strand
AAAAAGCAAATCAAGAAGTGCATCTAGTCAATAACGTTATATTTTCTAAATCTTTTTAGTTTTATTCAATCCATAGTAGGCAGTAAAATCTGCATTTTGAAACTCAAAAGGGATCTACAGAGATCAAAATTTTTCAATTTTCAGGGGTTGAGCTCACCAGAGTCATGTGGACATTAGTCGTAACAAAAGTTTTAAATGAAACTGTACGGATGAGTTCTTGTCTTTTTCAACACAAGCAAAGTAACTGCTTCCAAAGAGCCAACAGAAAATACTGTTCACTTAGACTTAGAAATACTATCACTTAGACTTTCAAATAAATCAGTGAAACAAAAAGAATTTCTACAAGAAACTAGACCTTAAAGGATAAACATGCAGAACACTGGAGAAAATAAAGTCTTAAATATGAGTATGTGCAGTTTAGTGAGAGATTTCCACAGGTCCTACCAGACATGCGTCTGTTCCTCAGCTGAAGCCAGCAGCACCTGCATCATCTGTCTGGGCAGCAGCTTACTGGATGAATCTTCAAAGAAATCTCTGGTGTCTCCAAAAAACAGATGACTTGACATTTAGTTCACTTGGACGGTGTGTAGAGTGAACGTATGAATAGAAAAAGTAAAAGATTTATCAAATACACACAGACACAAAATGTGAAAGATCAGTAATGCTAGGATCCATATTTCTGTGTTTTTTCCCGTTCTCAGCAGGCTGGGTATGGCAGCCTCAATTGGAGCTCCCTTTCACCTCTTCCACGCTCACACCTGGTCGTGATTACCTCATCGGCTACAGCCTTATAACCCCGGCTAAAACTTCCACTCCTCGCCAGTTCATCCTGTGGTTTCCTGTGATTCGTATCCTGAAGCCTGTATCCTGCTTTCTGCTCGTCCCTGGCTCTCCCGTGATCTTCAGCCTGCTCTCCTTGGCTTCCTTGGTTCACATTGGTTTTCCTGCTCTCCTTGGTTTCCCTGGTCCTCCTCGTTGTTCCAACCTCCAGCATTTCCTGCATCTTCTGGACTCTACTGCATTTCCTGGATCTCTGTTTGGATTATTAAAGTCTCGTCTTTTAGTCTCTATCTGCATTGTGGGTTCTGTTTTGTCTAAGCTTCAGCATAACAACTAAGGCCTGGTGATGCATGTTGAGTATCGGTTCCACAGGGGCCAGAACTTGGACATCTGAACCTTTCAGCTCCATAGAAAAACACTGGAAGAACTCTCTTCCATTATATGGCATTTATACCCCCAAAAATGGTTAATGTTGTGCTTATGGTACTTGTAAGATTACTTTATTTCATTCCATTTCCTGATTTCAAATAAATTTTAAAAAAGCTTAATCTTTGCTTTTGATTAAAAAGCCAACTGAATGTCCAGAATATCATCAAGAATGTCTACATTTATTTTAATCAAAGTAACAATGATTTTTAACTCTGCTAATGTTACATAAACTTATTTAACTGCAATTGTCATGGAACAACACAGACTTTGCCTCAGATAAATTAGTAACATTAGCTAAAGTTATTTACCACTAGTGTTGTCAGTTTACTTTTTAGCTACCGAGAACAAGATCCAAAGTTATAACTTTAAATCTAGAGTTAGGTAGAAAGCACTAGATCTGAAGTTATGCCTTTAAAAACTGAACAGTTTAATTCATTTACTCTCACCCCACGGTACATGAGAGATTGATCCTGGATGTTGTCATCTGTAGCCATGACAACAGTTAAATGAGACTTCTGCTTAAACTGTCATCTGTAAACCCTCACCTCCAGTTTAACCTCATGCCAAACTGTATTTATTTTTAGTTTTTCTATTCCTTCATGACATATTTAAGTCCTATTTTAATGCTCCTCAATGGAAGATGGTCCTTTTGTGTTCAGAATTCGCCAGAAATCTTTCGAAACAACATTTTCACACAGACAGAAAATTGTATTGTCACTGTAAACAATGACAATAGCTTGTCCGAGTTAGCAACAGTAACTAAGGTGGGCTTACTGGTACATATAAATCAATTGCACTGGCGTGTGGCTAAATTAAGAGCACTTTCACTAGCTTCCTCTTGAAGTTGAATGTGACATCAAGCAGAGTTCAGCTCAACTGTGGTTCAACTAGAATTATGTATGTTTCTGAAGTTGGTTTGTAGTAACTAAAAACTCCTTGAAAAGGACTAAACACCACTGTGGTGTCACCCACAGGTTTCTGAAGAGTTGGCTCCTGTGAAACTGACTCTGCACAACCCTGGTTAAGCCACAGAGGAGCCAGTGGGAGAAATGGACAGGTCTGGCAGTCTTTTAGATGCTGTTACAAACATATCTGAACGGAAGATTACTGTCACTAAAGTTATTAGAGCCATCCATCACCAAAGTCAGTCACAGTCCGGTAATCAGGCTGCAACTGGATGGAGGCCTTCACCCACAGCTGACGGCTAAAGACTGAGGATTGAGCCTTCCAATCAAAATTTTGTAACCATTGTAAACACACACACACACACACACCCACGTTATCTGCAGCTATTTACCAAAGATGTGCAGTGCCTGAGAACGATGAAGGGTTGTACTGTACCAACACACTCAATTACAAACATTAAAAGTGTTTAATTCAATTTACAAGGCATCTAATCACACCATTAAAGTCTGCCCCCAAGTGATGAGTGAAACTCCACCTGAGTCATTCACATTTGCTGTTGTGCTTTCACAGAAGAGGAAAGAAGTAGCAAATACAAAATGGCATCTTCCTACAAAAACACCACACTCACTTTGGTTTTTACTGAGACACCTGGATGCAGCTCAATCACCACTCACAGTCAGAGAAGTTTTGAAAAGCTGTCATTTTGAACTGGAAGAGAAAATCCCATTACGTCACCTTAATCCTTCTCCAGAAATGAAAACTGAACTTCTACAGCTGCAAAGGTTACCACAGGTCACAGCTGAAGCAGGGACATGTCAGATGCTTCTGGACCACCTTTTTATCATTCTTGAAACTGCTGGAGAAAGACCCCCCCACCTCCAACCCACTCTGACTGAGGTTATATTATAGTCGAGTTTCATCCCGTTGTTGCCCAGAACATATTTCATATTTTCTCCTTGTTAAATGAGAAGTAAAAAACTTTCTGGTCTGTAAATGCTTTTATAATTTTTCTTGAACCAAAACTACACTCAAACAAATGCGGGAACAAAAATATTCGGGCTGGTGCAAAGCTGGTATAAATCATTAATTTTGTATGTACAAAATATGCTGAGGAAACTTATCTGAAGCAGACCCACTACAGATTTAATACAGAATTCAAGACACAACCTGGTCTGGACCTGGTTATGATAATAATCCACCAGGCTAAAAGACTAACCTTTGTGTCACTGGAAATCCAGGATTTAGACTCAACAATCTTACTAACCCCCTTCAGAACAAGACAGCAGCCGGGCACTGTGGCCATTTTATTCAAATTTTTTACATTAGAGCCCTCCCAGCATGAACGAATCATTCAAAGATGTAACTGAGCAATAATCAAGTCTACAAGTTAAACATCTATACCACAACATCTACATAAATAATGAAGGTTCTCTAAGCACCAGACCAAACAGAGATCAGTGCTTGGAGTGTAAAAAAGGAATTATGACATCATTGGTGCTGCTCAAAGAGCACTCATCTATTGATCCACACCATTTCTGTTCATCTGTATTTGATAAAATCACAAGAATTTCTTTTTTTAAAGTCCTGAGTTTCTGTGTAGGAATATTTCCAGGACTCCCCATCTCATCCTTCCATGGAAAACCTTCAGAAATCCACCCAAAATTTTCTCTCTTTGCATCTTTAATCACCACAATCATATGACAAACGATGTACAGTACATATCGGAGATGCCACAAGTTTTGAATAAAAAGAACAAAGAAGAAAGTTCAGTCACAAGTCTCCATTCAAGGCTTACATTTTTTTAAACCTCATGTCTTCAGTCTTGCAGACTTGTGCCACATTCCACATCTCAGAAACCTCCATGCATTCGTTCACAACGTGGAAACTATTAACACAGCACTTGCACTGCCGCTGCAAAGACCTTCTCATTAAGGGGCTATTGTTTGGTCTGCATACTGGCCCCATATGATTCACAGACGTCAACCCCCCATCTGTACCTCACAAACACACCGAGTCACAAAAAAAACCCACTTCAGTGCAAGAAAAAAAAAAAGTTCTGTCATCTGGTTACCAAAGCTAAGTCTGGCTCAGCTTAACATGATGTCATCCAGAAATCTTCCAATTACCCAGCTGATTACATGCATGCACTCGTTTAGATGGATTTATTCTTGCAACTCTTGTGTTAACACACTGAATGCTTGTTGTAAAACTTTGCAGAACTGTAACGTTCTGTTTGAAGTAAGTTCTGTTGCATTTGTCACACATGCACGCAACAGGCTTCACTTAAAAAGTGATCACAGAAATAATTACAGGACACTTTTTCTTCTCTCAGATCCCAACATGGCAAGCCACATTGCTGTCAGTTTTCATGCGTTTCCATTTCTTTCAAAGCTGCTGCTCATTGTTCAAGGAGTGCTCTGAAATCATTTGACTTTATTGGTTTAAACACTGACTCCTTGAATACCATTTTGAATTTCTTAGAATTGCCCAAATATATCTGACTTTTCAGAGGCAGAGCTCAGCAGCAAGTGACTGAAAAACACAAAGTTTTAAAAGTGAACTGGGCTCCATTTGGATTTTATGAATTTACTGGAAAACATGAACTACAAAATGTGTAAAATCTGCTTCATACAGATAGCACTTTTTGTAATGAAACATTTGTTGTATTCATCCCAGTCTAACCTCTGCACCCTCATGAAACACAAGCAATCTGACTATCAGCCTGGAGTTGAGGTGCTGAGAACTCGAAGATGAAAATCAACAGACTTGGCCCCACCGCTCCTCCACACTTACACTCAGCACTGGTTCCCCTCAAGGCTGCATTCTAAGCCCCCTACTGTATGCCCTGTACACTACGACTGTTCCCCAACCCACCCAGCCAACCACATTATAAAATATGTGGATGATACCATGGTGGTTGGACTCATTTGTAAAGAAAACAAGACAGCATACAGGGCTGAAGTACAGAAGCTGTCCCTCTGGTGCTCAGAGAAGAACCTGTCTTCAACATCCAAAAGACCAAAAAACTCATCATGGACTTCAGGAAACACAGACAGGCCCACACACCCCTCCTCCTGATCTAGGTTCCTGGTCACCTACATCTCTGCAGACCACTCCTGGACCTATAATATCAAGGCCCTAGTGAAGAAGGCTCAGCAACGGCTACACTTCTTGCGTGTCCCCAGGAAGAACAACCTGGACCAGAAGCTGCTGCTGGTCTTCTACCACTCCTCTGTGGAGAGCATATTCACATACTATCTGGGTGTTTAGTACGCAGGCTCCACAGCTAAGGACAGGAAAGCGGTGCGGAGGGTCATAAACACTGCCCACCCTGGAATACATCTCCACATCCTGCGTCCTCAGAAAAACCAAGGTCCTCTCAATGTACCGCTTACACCCTGCCTATCACCTGTTTGACCTATTACCCTCTGAAAGGTGTCTCAGGTCAATCCAATCCCACACCACACTCTGCAGGAGCACCCCCCAATTTCATTATATTGCAATGTACAATGACAATAAAGGCTATTCTATTCTAACAAATATGTGGCAACTTTCGTAACAAAGAATGTACCACTGTCTTCACTGCAGGAAAGCCCAGTTTCACCAGCTGTCGGAAGACCTTGGAGCTCAAGTTTAAAGCTGCATTTCAAAAAACAATCTTGTGCAAGTCCTTCCTTCAACTCCTATTTTTAACCACACAAACCAGGGGTTGTGTGTGGCACAAAATGTAGCCCCAAAGACAACTCTGCAAGGAAAGCAGTGCTTAGGACTTATTGGTGCTGCAGTTTCCATCCAGAAAGCATCCAGGTAATTCCTGACTGGTCTGACTAGATTCTCTGGACTCTTTCCTTCCTCAGTGTTCTTCATGCACACATGCATATGTAGTTATTACTGTCATCAGATTGTGTGGTCCAGGCACACCTCGACAAATCTTTTTGTTTGTCAGCATCTTTCCTGCCTTCTCTTTGGAAATGAACAAAGGGAGTGAATAGTGATGGCGCTACCAAAGAAGTGGATCACAGGAAAACATGTATCTGACTGTTGCACAAACACACACAAACAGAAACATAGACAACCTGTTTAAAATGATGATGTTTTGAGTGATTGGAGCTGGAAGGCCCCTCTTGGTTTACCTGAACTGAGTCCAGTCATTGTTGCAGCTTGGATCTTAGACTTCTGTGGAAATTAAGTAGAGTCAGGACCAAAACAACTACTTCACTGAAAAATAACTCTGGCTTCTTGAGCTTCCATCATGAAGTTGCTTCAACTATACCTGCAATATGCAGAAGAACTAAATTCCCAACAAAAGAATCACAAGGTAAAGCTCAACTATAAAGTACCCCATTATAAAACTTCCACATACATCCATCTGTATTCATTTCTGATTTGATCAGTTTCCAGCCTCATCAAGATTACAGAAGAATTTGCTGTAATCTTGGAACATTTTCCCTCCCTGAAGCAGAAAGATATATTTATTAGGTTATGTTAAGTAGAAATAAGACTTGTTTCAGACCTGCAGTGCTTTCCATGAGCCTGATGGGAATATCAGTGTCATGTCTGAACAACCTCCTGAAGATTGCTTCACAAGAGTTGTGTAGCAACAGGAGAGATGGAGACAGTTGACACAGATGGGTTCAGATGCACCACACATGCTCCTTACATCACTGATCACATGATTGACTCTTTTCACCTTTCAAACAAACAAACATGCTCAATTCTCAGAGAAATGAAAGAAGAACAAAACCAACTGAAGAGAATTCTTGAAGACATCTCTCAGGATGTCCTCTCTTGTATGACCAAGAACAGAAACCCAGCAGGTGAGCAACCAACAACATGATCATGCAGGTTGACACGTAGTGTCCTGGCAGGCCTTCAAGAGCCTCCATGCAAACACATCTTTAAAAAAAAAAAGACAGAACAAGAGTCCAAGATTCAACACAACCGACTTCAGCTTCACTATCTGATGGAACACCCTGACCAACTTAAATGGAAACGTCATACAGTGTTACAGAAATGTTTACAGTTGGAAAGCTTCCAGGAAGAAACTCAAGAACATTCCTCCTCTGCTTTGATTCACTCCAATTTAATCATGGCACCACTGAAACCCATCATGCGTGGCTGAAGGTTCATTTGGGATTTCAAGAAAACATCTTTTAATTCTGCAATATTGGGTTTGAACATTAAAAGTTCAAAGTTTTTGGGACTTTGACACAGAAACATGAACTTACAAACTTCTTCCAAGTCCAACACGGTCACTGCTTCTGGATATTAGTTAGTTTTAGGTGTTTTTCTTAATGGTACTTCTGCTGTAGTTCGTCACAATACACATTCTTGTTTGAACTTGTCAAATGTCATCTGTTGCAGCCAAAATCCCGGATCTCAGCTGGTCAACAGTGGCAGCTGGATTCCTCAACTATTATGGACTGTTTCCTTGGCTTTATTCGTGTTCTTGTGAACTTGTGAAACGTAATCAACTTCAGCAAACGCACCATTCAAAATCCACCAAATACAGCTGAAATCCTCTCACACATTATTCTTCTGCTCATTTCATCAAGGATGTATCCAGAGACTTGAGGCAGGAAACTATCCCAGGATAGAGATATTTTGAAGTGGAATACAGTTTTAAGATGGCTCAACACCATAATTCTGTCTTCTGTCACAGACTGGCTCTTAGTCTGGGACAGATAATGAGGGAAACAATGGCAAAAGGTATGGGCCAAAAAAGGTAGGTTTATTGTAACTAATATTTAAGGAAAAGCAACAATAATCGATTGTGGGGTGTGCATGTCTGTAAGTCAGTAGTGCGTGCCATGAATGTAAGTGAATGAAAAGTGTATGTGTGAACATGTGTCTGAATGCCAACCAAAACCAAAACCAACTAAAGAAAAACCAGAGAACCAAAGTGTACCTGGGGAGAAGAGCAGAAAGAGTTCAACTTCAGCCACTTTGCCTTAAATGAGCCCAAGGTGGCTCCACTCACATCACCCTCCCCTGCCTGCAGGAGGAACCGCCCCTGCAAAGCAAGGGGCAGGCCGTGACAGTTCTGACTTCAGATTTGTGGCAGATTTAGAACAGAATATGAATAATCTTTGTCAGTATATATCTCACAAAACACACAAAAATTTGTCCTCTGCTTTTAACCCATCAGTTACAGTTGGGAATTAAGGGCCTTGCTCAGGGACACACACTGGCTCACTTCTGTTACTAACCCAGGGATTGAACCTTGGTCCCCCCCATGCCCAAGCCCAAGCCCACCTCTGTAACCACTAGACTATCACTCCCCCTTGATCAAAAGAGGGCTTAAATTGAAAAATTCCTCCAAGATCTTCAAATGTGTGGACCACCAAACTGGCAGGTATGTTGTTGTTTCAGTAGCAGAAAGACTAACCTTTGTTCTCCTGAGTCAATCTTTTCAAGTTTAAACCACCAAGGGTTTGAGTCCAAACTTGATGTACTTGTAATTGAGAAACACCAACTGTGTATTACACATGCAGTATGTGCTGCATACTAGTTAATACCAGGGTCATCATTAGTGCTCAGTGTACTGCTGTAAACTTCAGTCCTGGTTCTTGTGAGCCAGTACCCTGCATGTATGAAGCCTGTTTTATGTTTCTCTGTCAACTCGACACAAAGGGAACGCTATTGCCTCAATGCCACTGTGTACCTTACGAAGTTCTATGTTGAGGTTAGGGGTGTCAAGTTTCCAATCTTTGGTGAAATCACGTGAAAGTCATTGGTTGAGTGTTTATCTTACAGTTTCATTTTCCTATGAGAGGTTAAGTTGGGTTTTACAGCAAATCTGTTTATCACAAATGAAAGAAGTCTTCCAAGGAGGTGGTCTGTACGCCTTTTGAGCAAGTCAAGAAGAAGTCATAAAGCGGAAAAGCAAAATGCCAGAAATTATGCAGCACAGTGGACCAATCACAGCTCTTGCGGTGTGGAGATGTCCGTTAGGCGACACAGAAGCTCTGGGTTGCAACAGCGTTGATTCAGCAAAGAAGCATAAAGTGAGCTTCAGATGTTTGGCTAATCCAACACACCTGACTGAATGACTGACATGTTTGACAGGGACTCAGGAACAACATTCATGGCCTACTTTCTGTTTGGGAAACTGGAAGTGAACAATACCTCTATTCAAAAACACATACAACTTCAAAAGTACATACTGATTTTGCCCTAAATATAATATTAAGTGTACTCTATAGGTATTAGGTGAAAACTCTCAGATATGCAACCAACCAACTCTTGACTTGTGCACTGGGGGAGCTGGGTTGCAGCAACCCCTGTCTCTTTTACTTTTGGCTATCTTTTTAATTTTTTTGTACGTATCTCGTACCTTTCAAGACTCACATCACTTTTTGCTCTAATTTACTTGGAGTTTTTGAATTTTAATAATTCTGGCTAGAATGTGCAACACCCCATGTGTGGTGATTGTTCACAGGAGGGAATAGCTGATGTTGCTGCGGATCACTGTAGTGTTTCCCTGGGACATACATGAGATCCCAGGGGAGGTACTTCGGAAGACATGGCATGCTGGAAAAAGCTTCGGGAAAAGAAGAGTGGTTCAGACCTGTTCTTCCCTCTGTCACGATGAAAAACGTGTGGTCCCTTCCCAACAAGATGGATGAGCTGGCGGCACTCATGAGACATCAGCGGGAGTACAAACAGAGCAGCATCTCTCTTTTTATGGAGACATGGTTAACCTCTCTTATTCCAGATTCTGCTGTCTCTCTGGATAATTTTCATCTGCTGTGCACGGACAGAACGGACCACAGTGGTAAGAGGAAAGGAGGGCATCTGGCTGTGTTTGTTAATGTGAGATGGTGCAAACCAGGACACTGTTCATTGAAGAAGTAGCAGAGACTGTGTAGCAGAGACATTGAACTGTTAACGGTTAGTATGTGTCCATACTATCTGCCTTACTGCTCCCTGGGCGCCGTAGCAGCCCACTGTTCCTTGTGTAACCAGTGATGGGTTAAAAGCACAGGACTATGCAATTTACCCACTACGGGACAAGTTTAAAAAAAAAAAGGTCTTAGGCATCCCATAGTGCAGCAAAAATCAGTCACTGTGGTCACATGACCAGCTTCTGGTTATGCTTGAGCATGAACTCTTAGACATTGGGATAAAGTAAATTGTAGCATGCAGTTTCAAAAACAAGCAACTCTGACTCTTCTGGAGGGTTTTAGCATGCTAGACTTTTCAGCTGTAACTGCAACAGAACTTGTATCATCCAGGTAGTTTTCACACACATTTTACTGCAAAACACTACACATCTGTAGTACAGTAGGTGAACTTGAAAACAGCCACGTTTTGAAATTGCTGAGGATCTGTGACGTCACAGCATAGGAAATTACTCCAGATTTTAGCGTGAGAGTTGTGTGATGGGGGGCCCTTCCCCCCTCCACTCATTAACAAATGGTGAGACCTGAGAGCCAGCACTGAAAACAGGAAATCAGCCCCCCCACGAGCACCGGGGGGTGGGGGGCTCATGACTGACAAAGATCACCGTGAGCTCTGCGCCCATTAACATGACAAGAACACAGAGCCCCTCTGAGAGCGACACGCAGGCTTTTATGAGCTGCAGCTGGACAAAGAGGACCGAAGAGGTCCCACACTCTCCACGCACACCCCCACCCACCTCAGCAAACACATACAACCCCAAATCCACCGAGAATGGAGAACAAAGTTTAATTCAAAAAAGTTCTGAAAGCTCGAAGGTATGAAGGAGTCAATGAGGTGAACGTCAGTTTCAGCTTCGCCCACGGAATTTCAACTCTCTGTGGACTTACAGCTCTGTCTCGACCACTGCAAACGCAAGAATAAACGAAAAGAGAAGCGCCCAAAACACCTCAGAATCCACGGAGAACAGAAACTTCTCCAAAGTTCAGAGTGGCAGCTCTGTCCAGTTCACGTGAAGACACTCACCGTTGCAGCTCACGGGTGGAAACAAGTAAAGCATCCAGAGAAAAGTCCTCAGGGAAGAAGCCATGGCGTCCACTTTCACTCTGAAACTCTCTCCTGGTTCTGGCTCTGGTTGGCCTCCTCTTCTCCGGGGGAAAAGAACGCGCGTTCAGCTCGTGGGGGAGTCCGACACGGAGTGTGACAGGACGACAAAGCAGCGTTCATCCCGCGGACACGGACTCTTCTGCAGCTTCACGAGCGGCCGAGCTCAGCTGCGCGCGCTCAGACTGGTGCGCGTGGCGGAGGGCCCCATCTAGAGACACGAAACAGCACTGACCACGGCTGCGCACCTCCACGGAGCCGTGGAAGCACGCAGATCTACAAACAACCTAGTCCGAATCAGATCCAGAACCTCTGAGTCTGAAGCAGATCCAGAACCTCTGACTCCGAATCAGACCCAGAACCTCTGACTCTGAAGCAGAACCAGAACCTCTGA
>JAOWBL010037503.1:9435-27648 GCA_028564865.1 Zenarchopterus dispar | reverse complement strand
CTGGTGAGGAAGACCCGGACACTTCCAGCTGGTGAGGAAGACCCGGACACTTCCAGCTGGTGAGGAAGACCCGGACAGTCTGTGTAGTTACACTGTTCAATCCTTCCCAGTCAACCTCTCTACATCAGCGTGCCACACCCACACACACACACCGTCACTCTCGCCCACGTGCCTCTCACGTGCATGCACATTTCCACAGAGTTCAGCGTGTTAAATGGACCGTGACACTGTTATAAAAAATGAAGAAACCGACAGCAAAATCTCATCCACTATGATTTTTTTTGTCTTCTTCTTCTTTCCTTTTTCTTTTGGAATATAAATGCAGTGAACGTGACAGGCACACAACATAGAGTCCCACTTTGTTTTGGGAACACTGTTTTTTTGTTTGTTTGTTTGTTTGTAAGGACACACATTTGCAGGATTTTTCTCTCACTTGGCCTAGTATGTAAAAACTTTATTTTTTTAAATTCAGGTTTCAGTACAGATGCTTTTAAACTGTCGATATTTTTTTAATATGATAAAAATCAAGATGAAAAAATTCATGGTGATCTTTTTTTTTTTGCTATATTGCCCAGCCCTTATACAGATTTTTAGGTGGTCAATAAAATCTTTTACATTTCAGTAGTAAACGAATTTGTGAGACTGATTTGACATGAAAACACAGACGACCCGGAGGCTTGTGTTTGTGTGTGTGTGTGTGTGTGTGTGCGTGTGTGTGTGTTAGCAGCTCACCTATGTTTATGGTATAGATCCGGACTTCCGGCAGCTGCTCCTCCCTCACATGAGCCGAAACCGGAGTCGGGAGACTGCTGGCCTCCGCGTACATCCCGATGATGTGTCCCGTCTCCATCCAGCTGTGCTACAAACACACGCACGCACACACACACATATACGTAATATAAATAAGAGAACTACCGGTGTCGGTCCAGCCTGCCAGCACAGACAAGCCCACATTCAAACATCACGCACGTGGAGGTTAAAGCGTGTCTTCTCAGAGTTTGTTCACCTCAGTGTGTGAAAGTGTCACCTCTTCTGAGTTTCATTCACTTCACTGTTATGATTTTTACTGTAACTGTTCCTCCATGTTGACGTCTTCTTCATGTTTCAACGTCGAGCGCGAACAACGACACGTCTTCTACATCCCAGCGCCACCTGCTGGTGTGGAGTGACAGTGACCCAACCGGCGGGAGTGTAGTGGAGACAATGACCGCGAGGGGGCGGCAGAGATGATTGATTAGCCGTGATATATTAGTTTATGAGTTTAGCGGCGACTTTTCTAAACGAGCTCGGCACTTTGCTCAGAAACGCAAAAGAATAGTTAGAATAATGTTTGCCAAGACTTATTTTATTTAATCACTTTAAAATCAAAATGACATTATCTATTTTCCTACTAATGTAGTTGTTTAACACAAGTAGCCCTCATTAGACCTGGCCTTTAAAAAGCCTGTCACTTATTTTCATTTTCTTATTACTTTTCCTTTTGACAAAAGAGAAAAACAAAATCTATTTAACTTCATCTCTTAAATCTTTTGTTCTCTAAATGTCTTTCCAGAGGATAAAGTACAACTCCTTGCAGAAGCTTTGTGGAATAACTCAAAATCCAACTTCTCCATCTTTTTGTCCATCTAAACCTAAACTCAGCTGCAATTCTGTAAAACTCTTCGATTCTTACGTTTTACTAAATTATTGCCTCTTCTTGGAGAATTAATGAAGCTAAGCTGACCATCAGCAAAAACAGCAGCACTTGTGAACTTACTCTTATTTAGGGAGGAAAAAAAAAGACTGATGCATCCAAGTTTTTATATGCATATATTTCCATAAATCCCTATGATCAATAAATCTGTAATACATACATAGATCATATGACCCAGCCACCTGAATCAAAAATACATGTGGAAAAAACTGTAAAAGGTCTTCATCTTTATCCATAATTGTGCCTGTAAACAATTCGGAGCATTGTTTCTTTAAAAACCACATATTATAGCTCTCTTAATAAATTATAAAGTAAAATACAACTGTTAACCAGAAATGATTCAATTGAAAAATGTTCCATTCCAAAAATATGAATACAAAGATGACAATATTAACTCCTTAATTTCATAGTTTTAATTAGGCATCTTCCTGCTCATATGACCAAGTGTTTTATTTCATGGTTAAATTAGTTTCAAATAAAACACGCTCACACACAAACACCACAACTTCTTTTCTTTTAAAGGTTGCATTATTTGTCAAGTCTGTCTCCCGTTTTGGCAGCTCAAGTAGTTAAAGTGTGGGTGTAAAGATGGAGAAGGCGGAGGAGTGCTGTGGGAGGAAACGAGGAGACGGAAACCTGGTGTAGAGGAAAAAAAAAAAAAAAAAAGAGCAGCAGAAATTAGAATTAAAACCACCCCACTGGCCTGTTAAAAGACACCGCAGCAGCTGGAGCCGAACAAAAAAAAATCCATCAGCACCAAAGAGGGTCGATTCTGATTCTTCCAACGAGATACGACATTTTTACACCGACCGGTGAAATTCATGACCTTGAATGTTGCACGTTTAGAGCACAAAAGAAAACGCCCTTTTAGTTGAGACTGTGAGTCTGAGGTGAAGAGTTGAAGGCATCGTTGTTTCCGTTCCCCCGCGGCCCGATGAGCTTCCCCGCCGTCCCCGTCCCGCCGTCCTCGTCCCTCTCTCACATGACGTCGGCGCGCTTGTCCCTGACTTTGTTCCTCTGTTTCGTTCTGGCTTTGAAGGCAGCCGAGTTGAAAAGATGCTGGTCGAGAAAGATTAAAAAAAACAAACAAACAGAAAACGGTGAGATATGGGGAAGCAGAGGCGGACGCAGCAGATGGTTTCTGTCGGAGGCCTGAAGGCGCTGCTACCTTCTCGAAACGGGAAATCTTGTTGGCTTTGGTGGTGGCTGCGTCCAGGATGATGGGGGCTCCGAGCCCAAAGATGTCTCGCAGTAGTGGGTTAAACTGCAGCAAGAACAAACCAAAGTTCACCCTCAGAAATGTAAGAGCGGGACAAAGCTGCCAACCTCTCCGTGTTAAAGACCAAACTGTTTTACTTCGACCACAACGCCGAAGCTTTCTGGGATTGTCGGACTAAATCTTCTATTTTCCACGTCTGCCAGTGAAGACCCGGTTTGTGTCTCTAAAGATGGACTTTTACAGCAGTTCATCAGTAGTTTTTATGATAGTATATCTGATACTTTAGTAAAATAACTTTCCAGCGGTTAGCAGTTATCAGTTTTGTTACTAAGCAACAAGTTGAGCTCTGAGCTGCGACTCAAGACTTTACAGAGAATAATCACTCCTACTTTGGTGTATTCTTAATTGTGTTGTGTAATTTAATTGTCCTTGTATTTTGACGCTGTGATCGGCTGGCTGTTGGCCTGGACAACGCTCAGCAGGTGTAGTTTAGGTGGCAGCACTTGAGATGAGGATAAATGGACAGATTTGATAAGAGTGGACATAAAGGAATATTAAATAGCATTAAAGGTTTGAATAAACTACTTCAGCCAAGATGAAAAAGCCAACTGAACACGAGTATTTTATGATTGACATCTGGTGTCAACACGATAACGTTTGTCCACTTCTTCTTCTACAGTTTCTGCTGCAGACTGTAGAAGAACCCCCATGACTGTTAAATTCCCAGTTTATGAGCTCACAGAGGAGCAGGGATTTGTTTTTATAGTTTTTGTGTTTTGTCACATATACAAAAGTGCTTCTGGCCTGCTCTGAGTCGGGTTTTATTAGACTCGGCAGATAAAATCAGAATCCTTGAGGTTTTTATTTAATGTCACAAAACAGACATGACTCATGCAGCAAATTTAATATTTAACAGAAGTAGGGCTGAAACGAACGACTTTTCGGATGCTTAATTATACATCGACTATTTGTTGACTTATCGGATTATGAATCTCATAATTATTAAATGGGTCCTATTTAGCTCTCAGCTTTTAAATTTTTCATGAGGTTTTGCACAAAGTGTTTAAATGATGTGCTAATTGAAAATAAAAGACAAGAAAGACCGTTTAATGAACTTTAGACGTCGTTAGTCGCCGTTTTGTTGCATTGCCTGCCGCCATATTGTTTACTCTTATTGCACATGCGCAACTCTCAGCAAAGATAGGAAGAAGGTCATGCCTCACTCTGTTGAAAAACGTGTGGTAAAAAAAAAAAAAGCGACTGAAGGCTACTGTACACGTGCAACTGTCAGCAGAGATAGGAAGGAGGAGATGCCTCACTCTGTTGAACTTTTTTTATTATTGATTTTTCTCGACAACAAGCGACTAATTGTTTCCTTTAAATTGAACTATATGAGACTTTTCTTGTCCATTTCTGTTACATTCAAGTTCACGGCAGTCTTTTTTGAGTTTCCCCCACCTGTAGATGGTGTCTGACTCCAGATTCCAGGATCTCCTTGAAGGCATCGTAGATTCTTCTCCTCACCCAGCTGTCGATGTAAAGGCTCTCCACTCCAAACCTGATCTTCTCCTCTGTGAAGTCCTCGCTCTGTGGGACAGGAAGAGGAAGTCAGAAGAGCCATGGTGGACATCTGCTGCACCAGAAAAACTCAACACGAGCTAAAGATCTCGTCTTTGGTTCTTCAGTGAAATGTACCAAGGTTTGCTTGAACAGAAGTTTACGTAAAAGAAAACAGCTTTTGATCGTGAACAAACCTCTATGTAATGTAACACTTCTCTGAAGATGGAGCGTTGTTTCCTTCTGTCGTTTTTGGCTCTGTGTTTGTTTCCATCTGTGGCTAAACCCTTCAGACACTCACAGAGACCCTCGCTGCCCCCCACCTGAAATTCCTGCACACACACACACACACACACACACACGGGACAAAGCATTAGTGCACATGACGGCGGACAGGTCTGTATAAAGACGCTGGACGTGCACTTGTCTGTCATGTGGGTTTTCACCTCGTCGATTTCTCGTCCCAGCTCCACCAGCAGGGCGATGGTCTCCCCCACCGCGATTCTGTAGTTGACGTCGCTGCTCTGAAGACAAGCCTGCAGCTTCGGGAGGTGACTACCAGGAGAACAATCACTGTCAGCTGATCAATAGCCAACTATTGATCAAACACAACTGAGAGAAGTTCAAGAATAAACGCAAACCATTTCTAAGCAAATCCTAAACCCCAGCGCTGCCTTTAAACCCATTTTGTCACTTGGAAACCAAAGTTTATAACTAATTTATGGATAAACATTTAGTGGGAAATAAAAAGATATAAAAGTTTGTCCTTCGAGAGGATGCTGTAAGATTGTAGAAACATCATTTCAAAAAGTAAAAACCAATAAACGTTGGTGTTTGGCCACTGATGTGTGACGCTCTAAAGGTTATAAGGTGGAACCGTAAACTGGTTGACTCACTGGTCCAGCAGCACGGTCAGCCTGGAAGCCGGGCAGAGGGTGGCGAGCAGCGACCAGGCCTGCAGGGCGGCGCCGTGCAGCCCCGGAGCTCCCGGTTTGGCCGTCGGCAGCGTTCCCTCTCTGTTAGGATAGGAAGATGTGAAGACGCTCTCCAGGAGAGCCAGCGACTTGTTCAGGTCCTGCAGCGAGACAAAAACGGGGAACGGAGGGGCGAGAAAGACCAGAGACCTCGCTGAAACAGATGCCACGTGGACCAGAACTGTGTAAAGACCTGCTCGTCCTGCTTATTTTAGGACCTGAGTGTTTGACATGTTGCTGCGTATTATCGAGGAATCAACAGCGTCCTCTGTTACAGACGAATCTCACCTCTCCTTCCTCAGCAGTTGAGACGTAGCAGCACATCCCCAAAGCCGTAGCGCACTGACGGAGGCAACAGAGACAGGAAAAGTCAAACCAGCAAACACAACGTTGGTGAACTATTTACTAACAAATACGTCTTATCCACAGCCACGTTGTGATTTACTCTGTTTTGGTTGTATTCTTCTGTTGTAAGTCGCTTTGGATAAAATCATCTGCTAGTAATCACGTAATAACGTAATTAACTCTTCTTATATTTGTGCTCAGAGTACACAAAGATGTACCACAAAAAAAGTCTTTACTTAACAAAATATTACATTTCAAGAGTGGATATTATAGCATCAATATCACACAAAGAGCTGATGGATGGGTGGGTGGACAGGTGGGTGGGTGGGTGGGTGGATGGATGGATGGTGTGATTAGTGGCATGATACTAGTCGGGAAAAAGCCCAAGTCAGAACTGGTAACTAAGTCACGGCTGAACTAGGCGTTTGTCTGGCTGTGACGTCGTATTCCCTTTTATTTGCCGCAGATTCCCGTTTTTAGACGAGTTCCTGACGGCTGAAAAGCCCCAAAGCTGTGCGGTTGACGTGATCACTCACGCTCTGGCGAGCAGCCGTGCTGGCGCTGCCGTCGATCAGGATGGAGGTGAGGATGGGACGGAGCATCTTGAAGCCCTCCTCCGCCTCGTCTCCTCCCCCCAGCTGGATGGAGAGCAGGATGAAGACTGTGGCCGCCGCCGCCTGCTCCTCCCCACTGCCTGGACACGCGACGGGAACCTTTTATCGATTTACTGCACTCGTAATAACAGAAACAATAAATTTACTTGGATTACCCTTTTTAAGACTTCTTTCCAGGCAGTCGCTCACAGTGAGGCGTCTCTCCGTCAAGAAGTCGTACAGAAGTCGGGATGAGAAGGCCTGTCGCAGCGACTCGAGGGCTGCGAGACGAGTTTTTGCACTGAAAGAGAGAAATGAAAATAAACTAAGAATCCGAATCACTTTACTGTTTGACCTTTGTAAAACAGGTTTACATACTAGGAAACTGCTCTGACGTAATGGTCCAGATATAACATAAAATAACGTAAATATAATAAAATAAAAACAAATACATGAGAATGAAGCAAAATAAATCAAAATCAAAAGAAAATACTTGGAATAAGTTTAAAAAATAAATCTACAATATATACGTGGCTTGTAAGTGCAGAAGCATTCA
This sequence comes from Zenarchopterus dispar, assembly GCA_028564865.1. Classification (NCBI taxonomy): domain Eukaryota; kingdom Metazoa; phylum Chordata; class Actinopteri; order Beloniformes; family Zenarchopteridae; genus Zenarchopterus; species Zenarchopterus dispar. The sequence continues at coordinate 20,711 of JAOWBL010037503.1, read as the reverse complement.
CTCTGGAATAACTGCCAAGCTCCAGTTTGACCAAAGCTGCTGCTCCTGTCGGACGTTCACAGATCTTCTGTAACTAGTTAAATTTGAAATAAAGAGTCAAACTGTTCACCTCTTATCCATCAGGTTGTCTATACACTGTTTCAGTTTGTCTTCTGTTTCCTCCTGGGCAGTCTGCTCATCCACCTGCTCACTTCCTGTGTTGGACCAGAGAAACCAAACAACACATCTTGATTGTAGAAGAGTTAAAAATGGAACTTTATGGTACATTTACGTCTCAAAAAATGTTAAAAAGTGAATGAAATGAACTAAGAAGACTGTTCAACTACGCTGAAACAATGTAATCTGCTTTTTTTCTTAAATCTCTCATTTCCGCTCTATCCTGGTAAAGGTTTTACGGAGTATGTCGTGTGCAGAGCTGCACCTTCTTCCAGCACAGAAGCGCTCTCGCTGGGGCTGCTGTAGTGGCTCAGGATGTCGGACGTGAACTCATCATCACTGGCGGCAGACTCTCCCTTCATCCCATTTTTAACTCCTACAGAAAGAAAAAAAAAATACACAAGACCAAAAAAATTAAAACAAAACGGACAGAACACAACAAACTTCTGCCCACCTCATCCGATCACGTTGGAAAAATTCTCTTATAAAATGGGTCTGATTTTCTGCAGAAGCGATGGGACAGCAGCGTTAACGGTGAAAATCGTTTCCTTTCCTGTCAGCAGGTGATGGAGTTGTCGTCAAAGAATACCTGAACTGCAAAAAGGTGATTTCAAAGCTGCACCGTTGAAATGGTCATCAGTATGATTGAATTATGTCAATATTCCTGTGATGTTTAATGTTCATACAAAAGTCATAATGTTTCAAAATGATACTTGATGAAACGTACGCACTAAAAGTAGAAGAGTGTGTCTGTAGGAAACAAAATAACCCTAAATACATATAAGACAAAAACCGATTAAAAACAGCTAACAGAAAAGGAAAAGCGAGAATTGTGCAGAGGAAGAAGAGGAACGATCCACAGAAAAAGAACCATCCGAACCAGAGGATTAACCGCTTCCTAACCCACAGTGGGTTTATCAAAACAGACTTTTGGGGATGTTTCGGTTATTTCTGATGTTCTTAAGGTTTGAGAACAGAAGTGAATTGCAGAGTTTGGAGTTGCAGACTTCACTCAGGATGTTGGTTTCCTTAACTGGCGAAGGAAAAAAATCTCAGTTTTGTCTCAAACTGTGATTTTAGGATTTGGATTTCAGATCTAGAGCTTAATTAGATAAAGTTCGTGTTTTGAAGCAGTTTAAAACGGGGCTGAAACTAACGACTACTCGGATTAGAATTCTCATAGCTCTCATTTATCTCTCAGCTTTTAAAATTTGCATGAGGTTGTTTAAATTATCTGCTGATTAAAAAATATAAGGCTTTTTTTTTTGTAAACTTAAAGTGAAATGGTATCGGTCTTTGGGACGTTTTCGGTCGCCTCCGCGTTGCGTCGGTGGCTGCCATCTTGTTTACCCACGCGGTACAATGTCGCACGTGCAACTCAGCAAAGACAGAAGAGAAGATGCTTCACACGGTTTAAAAAACGTGTGACGACAAAAGCAGCTGAACGCTATTCCAGATATTTCTCACCGGAGATAGAAATAAAGAAGATGCCTCACTCTGTTGATTTTTCTTTTTTTCCGACAATAGTCTACAATTAAATTCGTTGGCAACTATTTTTATTATTGTTTTTTTTTGTCGCCAACGAATTTAATTGTGGAACCACGCACTACTAGTATGTACTAATTCTGCAAAAATATAAAACATGCTGTGGAGTATGCAAGCAAAACTATGATGATGGTTCACACTCATTTGGTGTTTTTATAAAACTTCAAGGATGTTCAAAATGATCAAGAAAAGAAACAAAGCTGAAATGTGGCTGAAGTTTTTCTGTAAATCTCCAAGCAATGACTAATTTAGCTGTTAAGACGCTGGCTGTAGATTTACTCTGTTCACAAGCGTTTTTGATCAGAAATGCACACGAGCAAAGTTGTTAATTTGCACAAATGCACAGACTCACGGGGGAATAAACAGGTCTGAAAATGCAGTGTTGGCACATTTTCTTCTGATTAACAGTCGGGATGTAATTAGAGCCAGCGTTGAGACAATGGCAGGATTTTTCCGTTAGGCAATGCCCCGTCGTGGCTGATGTTTATTACTACCAGCTGCTCTCTTTCAGCGCAGCTCCGATACGGGCATTTGAGAAGCAGTAAGAGCTAACCCTCAGGTTCCTGCTGGCTCAGGACTTTCTACTGTTGGTGGGATTACTGAAGACCAGGATGACCATTCATCGGTTCATTCATTCAGTGTGTATGCTCCAGAACGGTCACGCCACGAGTGTGTACGGGAGTGTGTGTCTTCATGTCCAGGTCATCCAGGACAGCTGAAATGATCCAAAGGTCACTAATGTTGCAGCCATGATGAAGAGTAAATGCAGCTGAGAGTTAAATCCCTACTTAGAGTATTTGCTTTATTTAGTTATACTTTAGTTCTTGTGTTTGTCAGTGTTTACTGTGGACTACACACAACAACAGCGATTTATGTTACCCGACAGATTCACAGGCTCGGTTCCAACCACATACGTACTGTATACGCCAACTATGATGATATATTTCATAGCAGAAATCCTTTAAGAGAAAAAAAAAAGAAGAAATGGATTTCCATGTTCAGCTTTTTGACTTGAGCAGACATAACCGAGGGCTCGTCTATTCCGTCTTTTCTTGACACTGGTGAAACAATAAGAGTGGGTTGCTGCCATCCACATCATCTGAAGCGTCTTTACTAATCTGATTCAACTGTTAGTGCCTGACAGGACAGACTGTGGAGGAGGATCTTTTATTATAATTTATTGTGGCGTGTTTCACAATAAAAGTCTTCACATTCCTAAAGCCCAGAGGTTATTTTAGATTTTGTCACCATCTAAAATGTGGAAAGATGGTTAAGTGAGTATGCACCCTTTTTTGGCTTTCTATCATTGTTACCTAAAACAATTTAAGTGTTTTATTATAAGTTAATTATAAATTAATGTATTGCTTTGTATATTTTTTTTAACCTAAATTGGTATACAAAACAATAACATGAAAAATCCAACCCCTGTATTGTTGTCATGGATGTGAAAACTCGCCATAGAGACCAAAGCTGATTTTGATCTGTAAATGTTTGTTTATGCTGCAAAGTTGAACATTTTAGCATAAAGATAAACAGAGACCGACTCGTTTTCAGTCGCCCCCAGTGGTCAGTTTATGAACTGCAACTTCTCCCCTGGCTGGACCGGCCAGTGTGCTTGGTCAGAAGGGGTTTCACAACGTAGAGTAGCTTTAGTAAAGCCTACTTATGTAAATATTCAGTACCTGGCCCTGCACTGTTGTTTGCTCTGCAGCTCATCTGCAGATATTACAGAACATTTGCCAGTTTTCTTTCCTCGGGCATGGGATCTATGCTGCCACTGAACTCGCAACCCTCTCCTAAAGCAACTTATCTCACCTGTTAGATACCAGCAAAATAACTGGCTTTATTAAAGAAACTGCTGTGACTCGATGCAAAGATATTCTGTAATAACAGCTAAAAGTCATCACCTGACAAAGCAGTACCTGAAACCTGCTGAATAATGAGAAAATGAATATGTTATAAAATACTAATACTGCACTGTTGCCCCCAACTGGATAGGAGGATTTTATAGGATGTTATCTATGTCTGGTTATTAATGGTTTTACTGCAAATAGCATAAGATTATGGTACCCCAACAGTGATGCATGACTGAAGGACAAGCTGTAGGTTATTTTGATCACAAATCTTCTTTTGCAGATGAAATAAATCACTCCGTCGGTCTGCATCAGTCAACAATTCTTCAGCCGTCATCCCTGAACGAGTCCGTCTTTTGCCGCCCCACGCCAACCCACGTACACCCGCCTACATGCAGGCTGGCTGTGCGAAGCGAAAGCGCTCTTCCACGACTCACAAGTCATCTCCGGTTTGGTGCCTTCAGCTCGACGAAACAATCCCTCCCGCTGCTTCGGGAGTCACTCGGTCGGTCTCCGGAGAAGAGATCCTGCCGACAGCCGAACTCCAGTCCTGAGCCGAGGTGGAAAGAGCTCGAGTGAATCCCTTAACCGCAGTGGGGTAGCAGATCTGGTCATGTAAGACACAGGAATCCAAGGACCAAACTGTTGAGTGTTTTCACTGGGGAGGCCACTTTTGACGAGTGCATGAGGCGGGAAAAGAGTCCACAACACTGACTGATATGAACGAGAACAAGACCCACCAAGGAACAACGGAAGTCCTCCAGACGGAAAAATAACTTGTATGCCAGTAAAAGAAGAATCTCGCGGCGGGGAGGGGGTTCAGTTCGCCAACTTTGGCCAAAATCTGGATACCAAAGTAAAAAACCAAATAAAAGACTATCTGGATATCTGGGTACTTGGGTCCAACCCTAAAAACCCATCTTGATGGACTGGTAGTTTGTAGGACAGGTGACAGGATTGCATCACTTCTGTTGTTTGCCATCTGCCTAAATAAATAAATAAATAGTAAACTGGAATGAGCAGATTAAAACTGGTGAGATGGTTGCTGCGTTTTCGTTCGTACACGTTGTTGGTGGTGATCATAAAAAAAGACCTCCAAAGAGCTGAGGAACCTCATCACCTGCCCACAGGAGCCAATCAGCACCAAGTCAACATCAGCCCCCACCCAGCAGCTTCTCCGGGCCGTGCTGAAGTAGCCAACCCCAGGATGGGACCTGTTTCTGACCCCGTACAAGTTCCTGACAATTCTCAGTGTAAGGTTGATGGAAAGGTTGTCGTTAGCAGAGGGACGGAAAAATGTTGGATGTGGAGAAACCTAACCCAGATAAGACATTACTCAAGCAGCCGGTTAAATGTCAAAGTGTTGTGCAGACATGGTGGGACAATGTTTGTACGTCTGTACTGAGCGTCACTTAAAAAGCCATCAATCGTAACATGAGGGTGGGGGTTGGGTGAAGGCCTTCGAGGGCGACATGCATAGACGCATTCAGGTGAGAAAAGTGATTTTAGCGCCGCTGTGCTGCTACAGGGAACACGGCAACGACAGTTACGTCAAAGTTAGCAGCCAGAGCAAGTACTGTATAGAAAGTTAGAAAAAAAGGAGGGTTGGGGGGCTGGAAGAAAGAAAATCTAATAACCAGGTGACTTTAGCGTGCGAAGGGCTGTTGGTTTAACAGCATGCACCGAAGTAAGGCTCAAGCGCTTCTGGGTAAATATTTGAGCTGGACAAGACGCCGAGGTCAAGGAAGAGGGTTACCTTTTGCCGCCGTTTTAGTCGACATCTGCAGTTGAAGTACCTCCTGACGGAGAGAGCCTGGAGATGATGCATGGGTGGAGGGACAAAGGGGTGTTTGAAATACACAGTATGTGGATGAGTAATGATGATGGATGGAGGAACGGATGAATGAAAAGAAGACGTGTGAAATGGAGGGGTGGCCATATGGAGAAGAAAACATCACAAGTGAGTGACATCTCTGTTTCATCGAGCTAAATCATTCAGCGTTGTGTTGAACCGACAATCCTGAACTAATCTGGAGAACAATATATTACTGACAGCTTTGGTCAGCAGTGTTACAGCTAGTCTATCGCAATACCACCTCTGACCACATGGGTGCAGCATATTACAAGACAGTCCAGGTGAAGTTTGGACTGGTGTACTTGGTAGTTCACGCTTGGCAAGTACAAGCTGAGAACACAGTTTGGAGCTAACATTTTAGTCTAGCTTAGCTAGCTAATAGGCTAATGCATATTCAAAAATATCTACAGTTTACTTGAACAAAAAGGAAACACTCTGGTCCTTTTTGAGTCGTACTAATGGTCAAAGGCTCTTCTGGCTCACATATATGTTTCAGATGATGTGTTTCTGTTTTTGCAATGGGCTTGGGGTGTAAGGAATTACAAAAAAAAAAAAAAAATACATATCAAAGTATCAGAGGAAATATCAAAGTTTTGATATCTGAAACAAAAATGTGAACGTAGAAGTTAGCGCTCTACAAAGAAATTCACCCACTCAGTGTTGTCGTGGATGTGAAATCTGGGACCAAAATGTGTTTTGAACCAGGCTGTAAATATGTTTATTTTCCACCAAAGTTGGACATTTTAACGTGGGAGTCAATAGGCGTTTCTAGATTAGACCCCCGGATGATGAGGGCGTGTCTAATGGTCGTTGGGTAGTGTAAACACAATCACGTCCCCGGTGCCTGAACCCGAGTCGAGTCGAGGGAAGATGGATCGGGAGGCGTTATCGAGCGGTACTACGTAACATGACGACCCGCCGTCTCTGGCTTCGCCAACATCAGAAGAGCTGGCTGACACAGGAGATGGAGCGGGTGGAGGATTCATGCTGAATAACAACGGGATGTGCGTAGCGACATCCCGAGTTATTCGCAGGGCCAGCTCAACACGCCACCTTGTGTCACCTTGCGTAAAAGGGGCCAATGGGAGACTGACTCGCTTCTGTAGCCGCCCTCTATTGGCCAGTCGAGGAACTGCTTGGACTTGAGGGATAAACATCAACACCACCGTGAATCCAGCCTAACGATCCATATGCCCCCATGTGGTCAGAGCTGGTATTGCTACAGCATAAATAGCTACACAGGCTTGTCCACGTCTTCCATCGCTGTATATGTAGATCCGTGAAACCCTACAGTACATGTTATAAATGGCAGGTCCAAGCTGCTAAAAATAACATACAGTCAACCTTTTCTCTACATGTGCAGCTTCCACGTGGCAGTCAAGACTGTCAATTTAAAAAAATAATAAAAATTTTTTTGAAATCAGTGAAGCATAAAATAGGCATGATGTGACTGTACACGTGTTAAAACCCATTACAGCATAAATTATGTGGCAGAACCGGATCTGTGACCCAGATAGGAGTCTCCATAACACATACCCAGCAGTTTCAGTGCAATTCTATGTAATTACGACAAACAATAAAGGGGAAATGTGACTACAATAAATGTCAAATTAAGCTCTAAAAATATGAAGCCCATACTAGAGAAACCTGCAGTGAAGTTGGAGGATCAACAGGCTGTTTGTTGGGATTTCTTCCGGCTGGTTCGGTTTAAAACCGAGCCGTCTTCTCGTTTATTAGCTTCCCCGCGGCTTGTTGCCGGCTGGACCGGTCGCTCCTGGTACTTACCCGGCTTACTGGAGCCACGTTTCCCTTTCTTGCTCCGCGGCATCTCGGTCCAGATCTCCACAACAAAGCTAGCCGAGCTTTAGCTGCTTCACTTTAGCCCGCTTCAAGTCCCAATATCCTCACCGTCACACTTTAAGCAAGAAAACAAGCCCGAAGCCCAACAGCGCCCGTGGTTTGACCTGCCAGGTGAGCCGAGCGGTATATATTTAAAAATAATGCCACTTTCTCGCTTGTGTTGACACTTGAGTTGTCGTGGGTTAGCGTCCGTTAAAAACACTCCAACCACCACGTTTCCCAACTCTTGTCTTCGCATCTAGAATAAAGAGCGATAAAAGTGTCTCTTTTCAGCGGGGTTCTTTGTGTATTATCTATGATTGTCCCCGGGTAATCTATATCTAATACCAGGTTGAGATGGCAGGTATTTTCCAAAGAGTTTGGGACGGAGTTGAGAGCACGCCGCGGTCGCAGAGTCCACCATCTTCCCCTCTCTACCCGCCGACAGACCGGGCGGCCCGGGTTGCCAGGTCGGGTTGCCAGGTCGGGCTGCCTCTGCAAATACCCCCGATTCCGGATACGTCTGGCATCGGAATGACGCTTAACTGCTTCAAATCATTACAAACTCATTTAAACATAGACTTTTAAGATTCAGATTTAAATAATAATTTACCCTACACCTGTTTCTAAATTCTGAGGGAGAAAGATGTACACACACCTATCTATACAAACACACACACATATATATATATATATGAATGTAAAGCAAAATTGTGGTTGATTTTAAATTTCAATAGATTAAAAACTTAAAACGGGTTTTCTACGTATCATTTCATAAATAATGTCATAAAGGCTTATATAACTCACTTCATAATTCTAATTTATTCCCCCTTCAAATACACTCATCTTCCAAGAGATTTTAAATTAAAAATGCCTCCTTGGGTGTTAATTTTATAAAAAACTAGGTCACTTTATGCAATTTTTCACACACAGAAACTGATCGCACACAATTTCTGAATTTACAGGTATATTTGTTTTGAAAAACTGTCATTTGTAAAATTGACAGGACATCCTGCCTGTGGGAGCTGGAAACCTGCCTGGAAACTTGTTTTCCACCAGATTCACAGACCACATTATTGTGATGAATCTCAAAATAACATTTGATTTCAGAAGAAAACAGCAGCTCAGAAGAAGGGAAATATCCTTTATTAAGAGAGAAAATATTTTCCTGCGTAATAAAATGTTATTTAAAATGTTCACAAAAACATTTAGCAAAACGTGAAAGTCCAAACTCCTCTTCACATAGTAGTGCACCTTCAAGGTAGAAATCAGTAGTTTTTTCTAAACATGTAAAAGTCACAAACCAAAAAAAACACTCCTAATTTAAAAGAAATTAAATTTCATTAGAAGCCATACCAGACTCCTGTTATTACAATAAACAGCTTTTAAAGTGAGATCATCTTTGCAACCCATGTGGTGAACAGACTGATTCAGCATAAAGGTGAGGCTTAAAAAAATAATAATGATAATGAGAAAAAAAAAGTAAATGAACACAAAAGAACTAAAATGTTATTGTTGGTTATAAGACATCAGAAAATTATTTTGTTTTGAGTTGAAATGATAAGAAATAGACTCAATACACATGCTTAAACTGTTTATAACAGTACGGTGAATTTGGTTCAGAGGTAACAACTTCGAAGAACAAAAGATGCAAAAAAAATAAAGATTTTACTTCCATGGAAGTATCTGGGATTTTTATTATTTGGTCCAACAGTAAGAAATTAATACCATATTTTATTAGCAACAATTACTAATCTAAAGTTAAGAGTTAATTAAATATTAGTTTTGAGTAGATGCATAGGAAAGTCTTTTTTCTTTTTTTTATAGCAACTTGTTTAACTTGTAGTGTATTTAAAAAAAAGAAAAAAAAAAAACATTCACACACCTTCTCAGTAATGTTGCTCACAATTATTTCCACGCATGACATCTGTAACCTGCAGCAGATTTACAACATCTCCACTCACAGGGGAAACCACGTTAATGCACAAAGCATTTCTGAAACTCAACCCTGACTGCACAAACGGCGACAACGTGGATTAAAATGTCGTCCACGTGAGGTCCTGCTCTCTTCAGTCTACCTAAGTGTTTCCTAAAGATACTGTTTTCTCTATGAATCTTTGATATTTAATACGAGGAATTCAAGCTGAGCAGCACACAAGCTGAACGACTTGGATTTTTTCCTCTTGCATTGCTAGAAATGAACAGCAGGTGGCGACATTGGTCAAATGAAAGTTAGACTCCACAGTGAGGCGTACCAGTGGGGGGTGGGGCGTGGGGGGTCTCCTATCCAGTGTAGTAGTTGGTGGGGACGAAGGGCATCTTGCTGACGGTGGCCGGCACCGCTTTCTTCCTGACCTCCACCTGGACGGCCGTTCCACTCTTGGCGAACTCTGCATCCACGTAACCCATGGCGATGTTTTTTTTCAGGCAGGGGGAGGGACAGCCGCTGGTCACCTCACCTGTACAAAACAGAACAGAGCAATTTTGTTTTGTTTGTTCTGAGACAAAAGCCTCAGAAAAAGTCCAGAGGTGGGTTGGGATAAGTTCTATTTCTTAATTAGATTTGATATTTTAAAAGGCAGAATCTGGCGACAGGAAGGTTTGACTTCATGACAGGCTGAAGATTTCTTCCACTGTCAGCCCACACCTGACTAGCCCACACAGAGGTTCCACAGCTCTCCTACCGTTTACTTTCTTACCTATGACTTTTCCATCGGGGCCAAGGATGGGTGTATGCTGTCTGACGGGGGGGCCCGTGGACACCAGGCCCACTCTCTTCCTGGGCGTCTTGGCTTTGATCTGAGGTACGATGACATCAGCACCGGGGAAGTCTTTGGCCTGACGCCGGCGCTTTCCTGCGACAGTCAGAATGAGCTGGAATAAGCTCCGAGCGTGGGCAGAAACTACGCCCACGAGGGGTTGGCGCCTCACCTATCGTCCAGACGAGGGAAGCCTCCACGGGCGTGGTGGTCTCATCTATGTCGTTGCCGTAGAGACAAAGCCCCGCCTCCAGCCGAAGACTGTCCCTGGCTCCCAGACCGGCCAGCTTCACCTCAGCGTTGGCCAGCAGCTTCTCCGTCAGCTCCACCACTCTGGACCGAGGAACGGATATCTGGGACACACAGATGGAGAACCCGCTTGGTAATCCTGGAAGCTGTGAAACGCCCTGAACCGGGACTAGATGACCCGTCAGCGGTCGGCGCACGAGGCAACATTTTTAGTAGAAGCGGTCCTTCAACACTTTAAGAAGTCATGACGACTGTTCATCCGGCCCCTGATTCCCCCCTGACATGAAGAACTAGTCTGGTTCCTCTGGACTCAACTGAAGTTTCGTTTCCATGGAGATGAAGTAGAAACTGGCTCTGGATGCCGTCGGCTAGGCCAGCAGCCGACTCCAGAGATGACGTAGGCGGTGGAGTAGGGGGTGGAGTCTGTACCGGCGGAAACGGCTGTGAAGGTGACGGACGTCAGAGACGTTTCTTCACGCTGGACGACTGTGTATCAACTACGTGTTTGTGTTACCACGGCTACACCACGCCCACCACCTGAGGAGGGATGCACGGCTGGAGCAGAGGTGGAGTAAAAGACAGATCTCGGTCGTGACGTGCCCATGAAAACTTTGACGATTTTCTGTTTTTAGAACAATAAAACACTGCATGTTTATTAACTTTTTCAAATGTTGTTGCTCCACAAGTCACAGCTCCATGACAATCTCCCTCGAAAAATAAAGAAATAAATAACTAATTGATTTTTTTTTTAAAACTGCCAAAGCTGTGGATCTAACAGACGCTGGACCAACACTGGACCAGCAACAGCCGGTCAGCCGGTGCGTTTGAAACCCGATGTGTTGTTCTGATCTCCATCTTCAGGGAATAAACCACCTTCTGATGCAGATAAATATGTCAAACTTGAAATCATCAGTCCAGAGCGCCTGCTGCTACTTTTTTTTTTAAATATATATATAGCTGAGTATCTTGGACTTGTTTGATGTACCTGGTCCCGCTGGTTTCTGAAGTTCTTCCTCTGTT
>JAOWBL010037492.1:0-27649 GCA_028564865.1 Zenarchopterus dispar | reverse complement strand
TCCGCCATTTACATGTCAAGTGTCAACAACTTTAAGTAACAGCAGAGGTGAACGTATAGTAACTATGTGAACTCCTCAGTCACAAGAGGAAGAATGTTTATTTAACTGTGGATATTGTTTTAATGTGTCCATAGTGACTCACACAAAGTCAAACAAAGCTTTCACTCAAATTCTGCAACTCAGTAAAATGTTGGAGGCTGAAGTTGTAGCACCTTGTAAACATTTCTGACCAGCAATCCACCAGAGGTGTGGCTGCTGTGTACATGTTCATGTGAAAATAAATGTTAAACCGCTCTCTCTTCTTCTCAGTGGAGAATATTACACAAACCTTTATCAGAAAATGTTGGTACAATATGAAAAATGTGAAGGAAAATACAGTGATGTTTACATTAATGACTAACTTTTATATAGTATGAACTCAAAATATTTCATAGTTGTCCTTGTTCATGTCAATGTAGCACTGTAATACATTCCAGAAAAGTTGATATAGGTGTATATTAACTCCACTGAAGAGAAGAAATAATGTGTCAACAGGTGATTGATGAGGACTTGGCTTAATATCAGCATCCATGAAAAGCAGCAAAGATGGGGAGAGAATCTCCATGCTGTCAACAAATGTGTGAGGGAAAAAAACAAAATCACTAGTATGTTTGAAAACAAGTTCCCTCTTACAAGTATGAAAAAGTGATTTTGCATATTTTTCCTTCTGAAATATAGTGATCAAACAAATCTTCAAGAATTGTTATTGATAATGGTCAGGGATAGAAATGTAAATTGGACACCTGTGACCGCCAATCCCTCAAATGCTCTTCCTCAAGACCTATCAATCACCAAAGCTGAAAGAACTACATGTTCAAGAGATTATTGCACAACAAAATTTGTCAACCAATAAAAATTGAAGACACATCTACAAATACCTCTTACAAGTTGTGGACAATTTTGGTTTTTGTCCATTTTGCTGCTTCATTATTCTTAGATAATATTTTCATACTACAATGAAGGGTATTTGTAAGAATTACATGAACTCCAAAAACCTTTAAAAGAAAATTAGTTTCATTGAAAGCATCAATATATGTCAGTTTAGTATTTCTGCAATTCACACACTAGTGCTCTGAATATAAAATTTTAACTAGGTGATGGAGATCCATTACTGCTGTATTAGTATCCTGAGCTGATTACAATTTTTAACTGACCACAGGTTATCAATAGTATTTATATTTTTATGGTTTCCTGGCCATGACCAATGTCATCTTTTCAAGATGCCAATTTTCAAGAATTTACAGCTTGAAACAGTCTTTATCAAAGGGAATAACTTTAAGCCAGTCTTGTGCGGCCCAGTTTTTGTATTTCTTGCAGAATTCAAGTCTGGTATGAACGGGATTTTGGGGGGGAGAAATTAGTTGTTTTGCGGTTATTCTTTGTACCAGACTTGTTACCTCTCTTTACAGTCAACAGGGATTATTAAATACATATGAGTTTAAGAAACAAGATTCACTGTAATGTGTTGACATTTCTTGTTTTACAGACATACTGGTGTACAGCCTCAGCTCTGGATTGTGTTTAAGTTTATCTCCATGACGAAACACCCTCACACCTACGCTCTGACAAACAGTCAACTCCATGGAAATTAAGTTCATGTACTATTCATAGCATTTTTCATTGTGCAATACTTTTCTCTATTCTGATTGCTCAAGAGAGGAAACTACTGGAGAAATGAAAGAGTACAAATATTGCCTCCCAGAATACACACTCACACACACACACACATCAGATAAGACAGAATACGAACCACATACAAGCCATAACCTACCAGACTTTAAATCTTGACACTTGTCACTGGACAGCTAAGAGGTAAGAGTGAATAATATCACATATGAACATCTATTCTAATACCTGCATTTGTCTCTGTTCTTTTTTTAAATATTTTTAGCATATTTTTAGTGTTAGTGTCTTGGTATTTCCCAATTCTTCAATTAATCTTTTTAAAATTAAACAATATGTTGAACTAATTTTATTTTAAATTTTGCTTAGACAAAAGAGGTAGTGGGCAAATCCATACCAATATGATTAATACTATTTTTAAAAGTAATTTAAGGGAAATTAAGATTTACTATTCAAGTTAGCACATTTATAAAGAATGGACAAGATTTACAGCTTTCAAATTCTTTGATTACCCCTAGGGGTTCAAAAGGGTAATAAATGTTTTCTACTAATCTTTTTAACTAGATACAAATAATTACTGCTGTTCAAGGTTTTGGTTGGTTTCTATTTATTTCACATTTACAGTCATGTGGAATAAATAATTTGGATGATATTTGCGGCTCTGCTTAAGAAGGAAAAATATCAATTTTGAATATATAGAAATGTTGTTCATTAAATAAGTGTATTAAATCTATGAACATCTTTGGCTATATGCATTAATATACAAATAATTGAGTATATGAATTGCATGAAATAAAATTGCACCAACCCATTAATTATAAAGTATACAAATAGTTTTGAAGAAGCAAAAACACACAGGAAAACCAAGACTTACGAAAGAAAACCTGAAGATCAAGGATCAGCGAACACTGTATGTTATTAGAAAAATTATTTAACAGTAGATTTTAACTCAGAACATCTCCCATTTAAAGGGTAAACAGACAAAAATGTTTTAATTGACCTGCTGAGATTTTCTGCTTACCGTCTTTGTGAAAGGTTATCTTCTGCCTTCACTGAGGAAAAAAATAACAATCATAAATAAATAGCAAAAGTTTAAGGGGTATATCATGGAGTTGTCCTGCAGATTAAATCTAACACAGTGGAAAAAAGGTCCATGCCATCTCTAACTCTTCACAAGCTACTCAAACTAATTTCATATTTTGGTATAATCTTATATAAAGTTGTACTTTGTTGAATATTTCATTTAAACTTTCAGCTGCCAGCTTGTCCCCTTTTTCTGGACAGTGATTTGATTTTTGTGCCTCCTTCTTCCTCAGGTGTTTCCACTTGCCACCTGTTGCTTGGTCACACCTGGTTCACTGCCAGTAACTTCTCTGTGCTTGTTGTTTTCTGTTCTTGTCTGTTCCCTGATCAGCGACCAGATTCATCCAGACGTCTTCCATTCATTTTCTGTCATGGCTGTCAGACAGACAATCATGTTCTTGTTCATGGTGGTGATACCAGATCTCACAGACAGCTTCCAGCCAATCTTCTCATCTACTGGGAAGTCCACCACTCACCGTGACATTACACAGACAGCAATCCTCCTGAAAACTGCTGAGGTCTGCAGAGACATTGCTGCTTCTGAGGGACGGGACTTTGGTCTGATGGTGAGTTAGAAAGACAAAAAAAACAGCTATTCTTTTCAATATGTGACTTAGGATTAAATCTTATCACAAAGAGTAAAAGAGAAATAAAACCCATTCTTTGATAAACAGAATATCAAAACATGCCAATTCTTAAAGGTGATCTCCATCATATAGCATCCAGTCTAAATATCTAAGAATAAATACCTGAGTAGAGCATCACTGTGAAGTGCTTAAATTAAAGTTGTTTGACAAACTTCTCATTCTCTCCAGATTGATAACAGTTTGTCAGCTGCTAAGGTGCACAGGGCCTGTTCTTCTCCAGGCACTTCCACATCTCTGCTCTCCACTGTCAGGTTCCAAACCTCCATTGCCAGTATGTATTTGAGCAATGCAAAGGTGGATGTGGTCTTTGCACTAAGTGAGGAGCACCATTTTGATGATGAAACCTTCCAAGGAGGACGAGACATCATCACAGCAGGTAAACATTAAAAAAGGATAGAAAGCTAGGGGTCTTCCCAATTTTCTAAATTGCTTTTAAGTATGCCTCAATCATCAGCTGAATCCTATATTAAATGACATAGCTGGATGCGCCTCATAACATACACATTTGTCTCATTTTTTTTCACATTCACTTAGACATGATACACCAACATTTTTAAATCTCAAGTTAAGAACGTGTCTAACACCTTACCCCGTGGAGCTTGAACCTTACGGCTGTTTTTCTGATGATAAGGTGTGCTTGCTGTGAAGGCTGCTGTGAAGCTGGAAGGCTTTGTCTCGGGAAGGTGGACTCTAGGACGGGTCTGTCACACCCTGCAGGTGGGACTGATGACTGCTGTGTAATCAGTTTTGGGGGGATACAGGCCGACATTAAAGAAAAATGCAGCCATTGTGATATTTATGTGTTCATCTTTTAATTTAGGACTTTTACAGCCACAGTAACTGGGTGGAGCTCGGAAACAATGCTCCATACAGTGTGCTAATCCAACCAGACCAGCCTCTTACAAACCTAGCAGGTAGGGCACTCCCTCCTGTGTGACAGGAGTTTCTTGTGCTTTCAGTTTCCGCTTGGTTCCAATAATGCTATGCATTTCAGTAACATTTCACAAAGATAACATTGATAATAATCAGCTCTCAAACAAAAAAAATTCCTTCCTGGCATTACTGAACAAACACACACCCAGATAAAAACAACTCCATGGTTACTCAATACTTTCATCACAGATATACCAACATAAAAAGGACTATAATGAATAATTCAAATTTAAAATTTAATTTAAATTTTTATCCAGGAGCATTTTTAAACAGGATACAGTTTTAAATGCTTTATATTCATGCAGAATCTAAAATCTCTGACTTGATCAATTTGCTGCAGGACCAAATACTCCAACGTGTAGAAGTTGCAGTGGAGAGAATTGTGCCGACAACCTCCTGCCTGACCTGCTGCAGCAGGGTCTTCTCACCTCAGGCTACTTCAACATCTTCTCCTCAATGAAGCCTTCAGGTAACCCGGAGGGTTTTGCTACATTAGTTTTGTATTTCCAGTGTTCATACTTTAGGCTATCAGGTCATTTGATTAAAAGCAATTTCTCTTCTGTCAGGTAAATGCAGCCATGGTGGATCCTTTGATAAGACGAGCAAACGGGATCCAGTCGGAGGCATTAATAAGGATAGTGTTGGGTCCAGTCATGGCTCTCTTCATCACAAAGCAGCTGGTCTGGCTGTAAATGCTACCATGGAGCTACTGGAGGACATCAGAGTAGCTGTAGGCGATAAGAACTTTCTGCGGTATGCAAAATATAAGAAGAATGAAGGCAAAACTAAAACTTACAAAATGCAATAACTTCTAAATTATTGACAAGTAAAAGGAGATCAGCAGGTGATTCGTGCCTGCATATGTGTATCCCAGGGACAGAGAGGTGAATGGAGAGAAATTGATTTCGTAACTCACAACTTGAGGTTGTGAAGTCACATGTTCAAACAGACATCTCATACATTCAACAGAGAGAAAATATATGTATTTGTGTTCAATAGTTTGCTGGGGTTTGATCAAACATTTGGCCAAAACTTAAATAGCACCAGGATGTGGATACCAAGCATCTATTTGTATGGTTCACCTTATGATGCAAATGCAATAAGGCTCATGCAGCATAGCCCAATAACACCCTTGTAAAGGATCTTAATTTATCAGGATTTCTTTTTCCTTTTACACCATATGCTGGATTTACTATGGGAAGGAGCATGGGGGCAACTGTAACACAAAAATGTAAATCTGATATCATGGAAGTCACAAAGGTGTGCAGCTTTTCATGAAGCGTGACCTAAACAGCAGCATATTCATGGTTATTGGAAAACGGTCCAAAGTAAAAATTCACAAAAGATTAATCAAGTTTTCTCCTCTTCCCTCCTACTTGTACAGATTGATGGGTCTCTCACAGTCATCTGTGCTGTGCTTCGTCATTGATACCACCGGCAGTATGAGCGACGACATCGCTGAAGCTAAGAGGGTTTCCTTTGCCATCATTGATAGTAAAAGAGGAACCCAACAGGAACCCTCTGCTTACATTCTGGTGCCTTTCAATGACCCAGGTAGGTCATTCATTTTTTATCATAATGATAATAATAATAATTATTGTTTCCAGAGCAATGAAAGCTGTTATTGTGATTTAATGAAAGTTATGCATTGACTGCACAGATTTTGGACCTCTGATCACAACAACCAATGCAGATGTCTTCAAAGACAGCATCAACAAGTTGTCTGCAAAAGGAGGAGGAGACATCCCAGAGTTGTGCTTGTCTGGACTGCAGGTGTAGATGCAATTTAACCTTGACATCAGCGTGTATTCAGATTTACCAAGAAACTATGTCATTCCACTCAGACTCGCTAAAGAATAAAATGCAATTATTTCCTACTTCTCATCTTATCACACTGATTGGACTAAATGGCTAGACATGTTACCTTACATACAAGCTTTCTTAGATTTATTTCTTGATTCTTAAAAATATATATATAATTTGTCTTGTTTGTTTGTTTGTTTTGTAAATCCTTAACAGCTTGCTCTGACAGCAGCCCCACCCTCGTCTGAGATCTTTGTCTTCACCGATGCTCCGGCTAAAGATGCCTACTTGAAAAGCACCATCACTGCTCTTATTGAGAGCACCAAATCTGTGGTACCAGTTGACATTTAACCCTCCTTGCACCTTAATTCAACACATTTTATCAATTAATGAATAGATACTTGTAGTGTATATTATAGGTCCAATTCAAATACAACCTTTTTTTTTTTCTTTTTCAATGACTTTAGGTTACTTTCATGTTGACAGATGTCACAACCAGTCGCCGGCGCCGCAGAAGCTCTCAAAGTGTGATTCCACGTGCGATCGATCAATCAGATGCCCAGCTGTATCAAGACCTTGCTCAAGTCTCTGGAGGTCAAGCTATTGAGGTCACTAAGTCCGACCTCTCTCAGGCCACCACCGTTATTGAGGACTCATCAGCTGGCGCTATGGTAGGACACTGAACACCAAAATCATACCTGGCTAACGAGGATACTGTATGAGTAAAATTTAAAGTACCTTCTCCTCGCGTTCTCAGGTGACAGTTTTTCAGGTGGTCAGAAATCCTGGAAGACCTGATAATTTTACTTTTGCCCTTGATGGCTCATTAAGAAACGTAACTATCTACATTACTGGAGCCTCCTCTCTCACCTTCACGCTCACGAGCTCCAAAGGTGTTATCCTCATTCCTCCATCAGCACCCACTGAACACATTTTTAGATAAGTTTGTGTTGGTAGACGACACCAATGTTTTTCTGTCATCCAGGTGTTTCTCAGAGCTCCACCCAGTCCAGTGGTCCTTTGGCATCCTTCATCACAGTAGGAAACCTGCGTCGTTTAAGCCTCAACATAGACAATAACACAGGAATATGGCAAATCAGTGTTAACTCCAATAATCCCTACTCTGTTAAGGTCACAGGTAGCCAATATGAAACACTTTGTTGTATTTGTTTATATCTACAATTTTAAACCTCTTTCAACGTTTGCCCTTTATCATTTTATATTATATCAGGTCAGAGTTCAGTGAACTTCATTTATAATCTTGTTAAAGCACATGAAGGAAGCCATGGAGACTTTAGTCTAAAGGAAGGACGACCTCTATCAGGTGAGTTCACTCTTATAACTGTCAGCTTGTTTTTATTCTTTTCATTGAACTACTTGTCTTTTTCTTCTTGATTTTAAATGGAATTAATTTCAAAATACTTTATCCCTGAAGGAAAATTGACTGTTGCTGTAGTGATGGTGTTGTAGAGGTTTATTGCTGTGGGCAGGAAGGATCTCCTGTAGTGGTTTATGTTGCAGCAGATCTGAAGAAGCATCTGACTGAAGACACTCTGTTGCTGAATCACTGTGTTGTGAAGAAGATGTTCAGGGTTGTCCACGATCTTCTTTATTTTGTGAAGTAACCTTCTTTGCACAATCAGCTCCAGAGAGCCCAGAGCAGACCCAGGCTTCTTTATCAGTTTGGTCAGTTTTTTTAAGTCACTGGCTCTGATGCTGCTCCCCAACAGGTGACTGCAGATGAGATTACACTCTCCACAGTAAATTTATAGAAGATCTACAACATCTTACTGCAAATGCTGAAGGACTTTGTTATCTCCTACTGCATCTCCTGATATAACAATGGAGCAGCAGCAACATCCACTACTGAGGTGGAAGACAAGACAGCTGAGGTGTGACAGGAAAGATGTGGGTCAAGGAGGGATGGGAGGTCTGTTTGGCTGGGAGTGGATGAGGAGGATGCTGAGCTTGTTTCTGAACAGAACCTGTTGAAATATGTGTTCAATTCAGTGGCTCAGTCCAGACCTCCATCCATCCATCCATTTTCCAGACCTCCTGAATCCAATTACTTAGTCACAGGGGTCTGCTGGAGCCAATCCCAGCCCATTGCAGGGGTACACCCTGGACAGGTCACCAGTACCTCCATTTATTTGATCCTCATTCTGCTTAAAATGCCTAAAAACACTCAGCAGAGTTTCTTCAGCTTCCTGTGACCCCCTCCTCACAGTCATTTTGGTCGCAGGTTGCCTGTGAATGATGGGTTTGTAGGTGGAGAAGAGAGACCAGATTGTGATCCACCGTGCTCAGATGTGCAGAGGAGCTGTTTGCATCCCTGATGTTTGCATAAAACAAATCCAACATTTTGTTTCTTTCTATTTGATAAAGACCATCCTATTCTAATTCTGTCTGTTCCAGAGCATACACTTCTTCTTTATCTATGTATATAATATTTGTATCCAAGGATAGAGACATGATACTCACCATGATACTTCTGCTCTTGTTCTTCAGGTGGTAATGCCAGCCTCTTGCTCTCTGTGACAGAAAGTGACACAGTTAAAGTCACAGAAGTCACTCTTCGAGACAGCTCGGGATCAACGGAGGTCAATGGATCATTGCAGGCAAGTCACATGCTATGTTTGATAAACTTTAACACCACTGTGGCAAATACAAACCTGTCAAATCAAACCAGAAAAGTCAGAGATGCATAACACTAATGTATATATGAAACTTACACGTGGTATTTTCCTCATGTTCAGAAAAAGAAAATGTCAACATGTTTTCCTTGGATTGTGCTAAAAACTTTATATTTTATCTTTTTTTTCATAATTTGTTGTTTTCTCCACATGAGAATCCATTGGTCTCTTTCTTGTCCTACACAGTCCATGGGAGGTGATAATTACCTGGTTACCTTTAGTGGCGTCCCAGCAGGTGATTTTGTACTTGTCCTGAAAGGAGAGGACAGCAGCTCCACGTCAAGGTCCACACCAAGCAGCTTCCAGAGGCAGGCCACCACACAGATCAAGACCTCCAGCATCTCCGTCACTGTAAGAATAAAACTGTACACGCCGTCTCAATGAAGCATTCATTGCTTACTCAAGGATGAAAACATTTCTAACATCTTTACCAGTTGCAACAGTGAATAGTACAAATTTTGCAAGTTACATATTTCTCATTCACTCCGCTACCACATTGGACTGTGGTTATATTTTCTTCCTTTCTCTTCTTACCATGTCTTTTTTTTTTTTTTTTTTTTTTAATTTCATCACTGACTGGTTAGCAATCCATTGAAATGGTCACCAGATGTTCCAGGAGGTGTTGTTAAAAAGATTATTCAACTTTTACTAAATACCCCCCCACCCCCCAAATTGTAACATGAGATTTATATTAATTTCACAAGCATTGACCAAAATACTACAGTTAAATCGTCAGAATGGACCAATGCCAAAATCACAAAAAAAAAAAACATAACTTCCTAAGGGGGCTGAGGGGTGGGAGAGTGGGGGGTATGTTTAGTTTCAAAATGTTTTATGACATTTTTTGAACATTTTGAGTCAATTATGTGATTTTAAATAGTTTAAAATTGTAGAATTCTGTTTTTTAGCTATAATTTTATTGGATCCCAGCTTTTTGAAAATGAGCTTTTACAATGAGAATACCTTCCCCTTCGTGCTTCTTACTATAACTCATATTGCTATGTCATTTGTAAAAATTAACCATTTTTAATGCATTTTTTTAGGCACAACCCAACATTACTGACATAGAGCCCGGTTCCACCATCTTCATCCCTTTCACGGTTGCAATAACCACCAACGGGGTTGTAAATGACTCTGCAGCTGGGACACTAACTATTCGAGCCGACAACGACCGCAGCTATGTTTCTACTTCTCCGAGCACCATCACCATTGTAGCAGGCAGTGGAGGTAAAGCGAATGGCACAGTAATCTTAACAGTTCCAGCCAACGCTACATCAGGAACAGATGTGACCCTTACCATTGAAGCACAAAATGCAGACGCCGCTGACGTCAACTATGCTGTCCTCAGGTTTTCTGTGGCTGCCAAGGTAAGAGAAACAGAGAAAAAATTCCTATTGCAGCTGTTTTCACACTGTTACATGAACAATTGTTCATTGACTTGCAAATCAAGTTTTAAATTCATGTATCATGAAAACATCTCAAGGTTTTCATGTGAAGCAATATTCTACACTTTATCTTCTTATTCAGAATTTGACTATCCAAATCATGATGTTCTGCGGTTGTGATGTTAAAAAAAGAGAAAATGGGAAAGCCAAAAGATGGGGGGTTTTTTTCTTGTACATTAGTCTATCATAAAAGTCATTAAAGTTAGAAAGCATGCATTATTTTTTCTTATGTTTATTCTGAACTTTTATGATACCCGAACACTGTAGAACTAAAGTGCATCTTTCCGTCTTTCCTGTATGTTGGCAGGTTACTGATGTGACCCGTCCAATGTGTCAGGGAGCCACCACTTCAGCGAACTGCTCCTCTTCATCTCTCTGCACTTCCTCCCAGTGGGATTTTACTGCTAATCTCACTGATGGCATCAATGGAACTGGCATTGAAAGTGTCACCATTCGTCAAGGTAACGGCACGCTGAATATAAGCACAGTACTTGGACCTGGTGGTGAGAACATTACGGTCATCACCTACAGGGCCTCCTGCTGTTCGGAGAGAGTGGAGGTGGCTGCTGTGGACAGAGTTGGGAACGTGGGTAAATGTGTAGGGCAGGTCAGGCAGTCCAGCACAGCTGCTCCTGTCACTACAGCTGCAGTTAACACAACGTCCAGTAGGGGGCACACTGTGAGCTCAGCTCATGTCCCTCTTATAAGTGTCATAGTTTTGGTCCTCTGGAAAGTAATTAAACTATAAACCTGAACTTGTAGAGCATCAAAAATAAAACATTAGTTTTTAGATAGAAATCTTATACTTATCATCTTTAGATTTTCTTGTTCTTCTGTGTTGAATACTGGTGTCTATGTTTGCACATATTACAGCCACCTGAAGCTAATGATCATGGAGATCTGGGAAGCTGCTTTTACTGCTGTCACTTTTAGAAGCTCCTTTTTCTTCCAAAAATGAATATTTGTTTTTCTACATTAAATGTTCCTATCGTTAAACAATCTCTGAAGTGTGTCGGTAAAGAATCAGGGAACTTTGCAGAATAAAAGATAAAATTCAAATTAAAGGAATGTTTTCTGGTTGATTTGTGATTCCCTGACAGAAAAATAAATTATTTCTGTATGAAGTTTGGAGTCATGAAAAATTTATTTTTGTATTTCATGTTGTGATTCACTTCTTCCAGGCAACCAGCCAGGCTTCCTTACAGTAGTCTGCTTTTCTTCACCAAGCAGTGTGTATTTGGTGTATGCAAAGTCTTAAATCAACATTAAATTATTGCAAATTATGTAGAAAAAAAATTAATAGATGTTGGCTATTATCTCAACTACTAGTAGAGAATCACTAATATAACTGAGTATCACATGCAAAATGTATATAAACTGTAAGACCAGCTGCAGTGCCTGGATGATTACAAAGACTGATTTTAAATTATTTTAATTTTTTATGCTGACACATCTCCACTGGTAATGGAGTATTTAAATAAGGTCAGTGCATCACTGATGTCATTGTTGCTGTAGTAGTATCACTTTCTTGTATTATTGAAGGTTTTCTACATCATTTGGCCACTTAACTTTGAGTGAAAAAAAACTTGCATATGAGCACATAGTTGGTAATTAGCATTAATTTGTTAATTACTGAATCCACGTCTTCTGAAAATTTTTAAGTAAAGAAAAAAAATCAAGAGACTTTTTTTCTTTTAATTTATTCAAAGTAACTTTAGTTTTAGATAAAAGATTGTCTTTGGTTAGACTTTGTGATCCAACAGCATTTACACAATTGATACAATCAGTAGTTTACATTTGTAATAAACATGCACTTTTGTTGATTGGAGTGTAATAACATCAAGCACATATTTCCAACCATAATCTACACCCATATATACAGAGTCAGGGTATTCCAGCTGTCTTCTGGCAAAAGACAAGTGGTCCTCCTGGACAGGTCAGCAGTCCATTTAAGGACCACAAATATATAAATATACAAACACACACTCTTTCATTCCTATGCACAATTTATAATCAATTAACTTGGCATACATATTTTTGGGCTGTGGGAGGAAGCTGGAGAAAACCCATGCAAGCGTGGGAGAACAATCAAACTCCACACAAAGAGCTCTCACCACCAAGCTGCCCTCAAGCATGGATTTAAATATTTAAATCCATTTCAAGACATGAACATCGCTAAGGAAATCCAGAGTATTGTTGCACATTTTATTACACAATGGTGACTGCTTATTTCTGAAGAGGGCACAGTTTAAGTTGGATTTAGGTGTATTTGTGCTCTTCACTGTGTAAACTGCCTCACAAGGAAGTTTGTTCTTCTTAGTTCGCTTCTCTGACTTAACGACTTTAAAGACCTCATAAGGTGGAATCAAGACTTCACTCTCTTCCTCAACACTGGAGTACCGTGTGATGTCTGCTCCAAAGCATGTGTAAATTTTAAAACAGGTTTTGTTGCCAAATTCTAAAGAAATGTTCCTGTCCAATGAGCTGGAGGCAAAAGAGCCAAAGCGAAATTTGCCTTTTAAAAAAAAAATTTTTTTCTTTTCCTTCATGGTTATGTCGATGCCGCGGTAGGCAGTGACACACCTTTGCCTTTCAGAGTTGAGAACTTGAATGGCATCTGTGAGGAAAAAGTGCAGCGTGTGATACATAAACGTAGACTTATAGTTATTTTTTCCAGTTCGAACTGCTTCATTGAATTTAATATAGACTTCATCAAGTGTGTAAGTATAAATAGCCATTATCTGTTCTTTTGTTAGTCTGTTTCCCTTATGAGGACTCCATTTCTTGTTGTAGTATTTTTCCGCTTCATTCCAGGCCAGTGTGAAGGCTTTGACTTGTTTTTTCTCTTGTGGGAGAAACTCTTTCTTCACTTTGGTCAGCATCTTTTCTTTACAGCCATGATACATGTCATCAACAGAGTTTGGAGCCATGTCTAAGATGATCGCGTCCTGCAAAAACATAGTATACATTATGAGGGGTAGCACAAAGTACCACACAGTTGATCCTATTTACAGATGTCATTTCAAAATCAGCTTAAATTAAGTCTCCTCTCAGCTCATATTACCTTTGTGGTTGCCATGGTGACTCCAAGCATCACAAACACAACTGCCCAAGTTGCCATCTTCCAACAGCACAAAGAACCTGTGAAAACAGTAAAGACACGCTTACACATATAAAACTACATTTAAGGTAAGACAAGAACAGATCTTTGATATTTCAAATAATTTAGAAGTTAAACAATCACCTATAACTAATGATAGTTCAACTTGATGAAGTGACACAGAAGTTGGAGTTTTATTTCTCTGCAACATCAGAACTGTGGTCTGTGCTGCTGGACTGCTGTGGTCTGTCTGCACTGTCACTATTAGTGATCTTTATTTGTTGAAGTGTTTGAATGATTAGTAAGATATTATTTCATTAAACATTTACCTCAGTGTATTAGTTATTCTTTTTTGTATTACTATTAAATATATTTCAAGAGTTGCAAACATCATGTAGCCCAGTTGCAGGGTTGTCATTTATATTTTGATTTCAACCATCTGTCAGATCGTTTTTTTCCTGATGCTATTTTACCCTCAAATCCACTATTGTGCAACATAAACTAATGTCACTTTATAGAAATCAGTAGAGCTTTACCTTGTGAAGAGCCTCTGTGTAGAAGAGAGACAAGACAAACTGAGGAATGAAAGTGCCTCCTTCTCAGGTAGAAAAAATGAACCCTCTTCAGATTTATTCAACAGAACATGAAAACTATAAAATGAGAAAGAAAAGACTCAAAGAAGTAAAAGCCGAACTTGGCCACAGAGAGAACACCCCTCCCTGTATCTTACATGGTCTTTAATACCCAGTGAACAGAAGGAGGAGTTCTCATATCTACCTATCAACAACTTGTGTTTGCTGCTCCATACCAAATTAAGATGTTTAACTGAAATCTGAGTGTTGGCTCATACAAGCATGTCTCTTGATAACCACAAATCATCACACCTTCACAACTGTGCTTGAGTCATTTCTGCTCAGAGGTGTGAATTTATTTAGCACTCAAGTGAGCTTTCAGTATGACAGTCAGGCTTTTAGACAAGACAGTACTCTCATCAGTGCAAATAATTATAAACTTTAATAAACTACAAAAAGGGTAATCAGGTACTATCATTACCTTATGTCAATAAAGTTAGGCCTTTACATTCATTCTGATCAAATCAGTGAGCGCTGCAAAAGACAAAGATCACAACAGCTCTGTTTCTGCTGGGACTTCCATCACCCCACTCGGTGTTTGCAGCCTGCCAGCTCTTAGCTTAGCTTCATCCTGGGACCTTTAAAGGCCAACACATAACCAGTCACAACACTCTGTTGGTAAAATTAATAACATGTTGTCAAATAATTATGACTATGATCTGTTAGGTCTTCAGTCACAACTCAGAAGTCATTAGAGTGCTAGCTCCAAAGTAGCTATAGTGATGATAATTGGCCATTAACTTTTGAAAGTTGTTTCCCCCCCAAATATACATCTGAAACACCTGAATTACCTGTTTAAATCCTCCAGGCAAAACAATGGAAAAATGTTCCAAAACTGAATTTCAATGGAAAAAGTAACCCT
The DNA here is from genome assembly GCA_028564865.1 of Zenarchopterus dispar. Lineage (NCBI taxonomy): Eukaryota > Metazoa > Chordata > Actinopteri > Beloniformes > Zenarchopteridae > Zenarchopterus > Zenarchopterus dispar. Next base: position 12,789 of record JAOWBL010037492.1, on the reverse strand, counting down.
ATTGTCCTATTTCTGTTCTTCAGTCTTTGCTGTTGTTTCTCATTCAGTGACAGAGGTGTGAGACATCTTTCAGGATGGTCCTGCAGAGGCAGCGTGTCCTGAAGGTGTCCTAAAGAGGGTAGAGTGAGTCCAAGTAGTTTTTGTCTTTACGACTCTTTGCGGATGTTTTTAATCTGCCTCTATAGTTGGTACACCAAACTGTTAGGCAGCATGTCAAAGTGGTCGCTATGCAGCAGTGATAAAAGGCTCTTAACAGCTCTGCAGACAGTTTGCTCTTATTCACAACATGTGGTGGGATGCTGGTTTCAAACAGGAAATGCCAAGGTTTAAGACAAAAAGCTGAAAAAATTATTTTATCATGTTGCTTTGCAAACAATCAGAGGGTTACCTGCATACTCTACACCTTCTTAACTTACACTCAATTAATGTATAAATATTAAAACAACAACAACACACTCATATAATGCTTTCCCAGTCCAAGGACCACTGAAGGTGCTTTTACAATGCAGAAAGCTTTCTATCTCCCTCTCTCTCTCTCTCTCTTTTTCTCTCTCTATCTATCTATCTATCTATCTCACACACACATACACGTGCACACACACACATACACTAATTATATTTAGCTATTTATTAGGCTAAATTGTTCACATAATTAATCCCATTATTCCTATGATTATCCCTATAAATCAGATAACATTATTACTCATGTAAGAGAAGTCTAGGCAGGATTTAATACGAGTTATCTAAATGACATCTTTTTAGGGTGGGAGAAAACCAGAGTAGCTGGAGAAAAGTCATGCAGAGATGGGGAGCACATGCAGACCCCACACAGAAAAACCCAGATGAACAGAGATCCAACTGAACCTTCTAGATGTAAAGTGTCTGCACATCATAAAACAGAAGGAGAACAGCAGCTGCAGCAGGAACCAGCATCACCACGGTTGGACCAGTAGAAGCAGAAGGGAGAGAGACGACAGGAGATAGACAATGTCAGTGCTAGTGAATGATCCAGGACAATCTTAATCTGAGATAAGAGAGACAGGGTGAAGATGTTGAGAGTCCACCAGCAGCCTGGGCCTAGAGCACCAAAACTGAGAGGTGTTTTTATAAGTATATATTTTTTTAAATGCTTTATTTCAAAGAAAGATATTAAGCCTAACCCTAAATGTGGAGAAAGAGTCTGGCTCCTGGACCAATGCCAGAAGTTGATTTTATAATAGACGAGCCTGACAGGTCAAAGCTCTGCCACCTTTTCTAGACCTTCAGACTATTAGAACAGCTAGTCAACCTGCATTTAAGGAGCAGAGTGCTTTACTAGGACCCTATACAACTATGAGGTTTTTCAGATACGTTGGAGCTTTATCATTCAAGGCTTTAAATGTAAGAAGTGATATTTTGAATTCAGTGTAATGAAGCTAGAACTGAGACATTTGTTTCCAGCTCTAGTTAGTACTTGTGCTCCAGCATTTTGGACCAGTTGAAGGTTTTTAACACGAATGTTTGTACAACAAGAAAGCAATGCATTACAATAATCCAGTTTAGAAGCAACAAAGGCATAGGTTAATGTTTCTGAGTCAGCATGTTTCCAATTTCTCAATATTACACAGATGAAAGAAAGCTAGCTACGTGACCTGTTTTATATGAGAGTTAAAGAGAGGTTAATATCAAAAACGACACCAGGAGTCCTAACAGTAGTGCTAAAGACTCAAGAAATGTGACCTAAATTGACTGTACAGCTGATGAGGGCCTCTTGCAGGCCTTGGGAACATTTACAATAATTTCAGTTTTATCTGATTGAAGAAACAGGAGGCTAACAATCATCCAGGTCTTCACATCTTTAATGAAAACATCTTTTAAGATGACTTAATTTGCTTCATCTGGTCACAAGGACAAACACAGCTGAGAATCATCGACATAACAATAAAAATTGACATTATGTTTCCTGGTGATATTTCTTAAAGGTATCAAATGTAAGGAGAAAAGTAGCGGTCCAATAGCAGAGCCCTGGGGTTGTCCTCAGGTGACATGTCTGAGTACACAATTTTAGAACAAGAACAGTTTTATGTTAGGACATCTCTGCCAATCAGGTTTCCATCAGCATCTTTATTTAGACAAAAAGAAGATATATTTTTCAAAAATCTGAAAAGCATCACTTTTACAGAAGTGCAACATAATGCATTAAAAACTCTGGAAGTGAAAAATCATTCTTTTCATTAGATGCTCATCAGTAGTTCATATCCTGGATTACACACTGCTGAGCCATCAATTTGTAAACTCTTCAACTATTTTAGGATCTGTAGTTGGTTAGCTAATATTAACACTTAGTTTTGCCTAGTCATTCAGGTTAACTTTGAATTTATCCTTTCATAGCCTTTATTCCCCTCTTGGCTGGCTATAAATTTGTTCCAGCATCACTACTTGTTGTTCAAGTGTTTATAATTGTAAATGGGGAGGGGTTTGACATCCCCTCATAGTACAGAGCCACTTTCTCCCATGTGAGTATATTCACTTGGCCTGAAAGCTAACAGCATTTATGACTTCACTAAAAACACACTTGCTGGGATTTGACTGCAAAGTCTCACTGCTGCACAAGTGGCTCAGAAGCAAGCACATGTGAGCAAATATGTCTGCTGTTTCCTTAGCGGAGAAGTGCATTTAGAAAGAATTATTATAAAAGTATCTTGGATTTGAGCCGAGTGTCCGAAAACATGATGTCACCTAACAGAAGGGTCAAACACGGCTTCATGCTAACAATCTGAAAACCATAGTGAAACCATGGTGAATCTTTAGGATCAGAAGATTTTACTGACTTTGGACTGTTACTCCTAAATTAATCTCTCACAGTCTTACAAACATTTTCCTGCAACCAGTCTATAAAACAAAAGAAAAAAATGTCTGTAGTACAAGAGCACAGGACAATTACTGATAACCTTTCTTTAAGCGTTTATGTGAGAGCATGCCCTTTACCTGCAGCATTTGTTTTAATGTGTGCACAGTAAACCCATTATTTTAGGAGGGTGACAATACGCAGCTCAGTAAGATTTTATAGGCTGTAGTTGTAGCACCATATAAACAAATTTCTTATCAGCAATCCACCTGAGATGTGGCTGCTGTGCACACGTTCACGTGAAGGTAAAAGTTGGACTTCTCACTCTTCCTCTGAGTGGAGAATAATTATACAACCCTTTATCAGAAAATGCTGGTACAATAAGAAACCATACAAACTTTGAAGGTAGTGAGGAGTTGTTTTGTTATCAGTAAACATGGCAAAGGTGGGCAGAGGATGTCCACAATGTCAACAAATGAGATGAGAAGTAACCATCTCTCTCGGCTGACCTGGGAACACCTTGGGATCCCCTCCCCCCCAGACGAGCTAGAAGAAGTGGGAAAGGGAAGGCGACTGCCCCCGTGACCCAACCCCAGATAAGCGGAAGAAGATGGATGGATGCATGATTGCTTTACAGCCAAAGGATTTGTGGTTTGACTCCCAGTGGAAGTCTTTCTGAGTGGGGTTTGCATTATTACATTAAATTTAGTAGATGCTTTTATCCAAGACAAGTTAAAATTGAGGAAAACAATAAAGGCAAAGTATTCGTCGTAAACTGCAGCCTAAGTGCAGTTTAGATAACATTCAGGCGTGCGTTGAGAAGTGAGAGAGATAAAAGTATTTGAATATTTCATCCTGACGCAGGATCACTGGGATGTAGAGTATTTAAATGAGTTAAAGGTGCTCAGAAATAAATGTATGATTGATTGATTCATTCTTGCTGCAGCATTTCATTATTAAATACTTGAAGGCTTTTTCACATGATTTGGTCATTTTGTTTGAGGCAAAAAAAAAAAAACTGTGAATCCTATTGAAGTAAAAATTTGTAAAGTAAATGTAATGTGCATAAAAAGTAATGAAGACAGTCTCTTTTTTTCTTTTATAATAATTTATTCAGAGCAGCTTTAGTTTATATAGTGTGGCCAAACTGCATTAAGAATACAATCAGTGGTGTACATCTTAAACACGCAAAAATAAAGCTGACATCAACACCACTACTGCCTGTTGTCAAAGGTTTTCATTTTTTTTTTCTCCTCACACGGAGATTTTAACCAACTCTAAAGAATGATGAGTTTCATTTTCCATGTTTGAATTACATGAAGAAACTGTGAAAGAATTACTGTATTGTTTGTAATAAACAACTAGAATACCTATAATAAAATTCTGAGTAATGTTTCATATTTTGTCACAAGTTGGTAACTGTTGAATTCAGAAGGGGGCACAGTTTAATATGGACTGAGAGGTTCTTGTGCTCTTCACTGTATAAATAAAGTCACAAGGAAGTGTTTTCTTCTGAGCTCGAGTCGCTAACCTAACAACTTCAAAGACCTCATAAGGGGGAATCATGACTTCTTTCTCATGCTCATACTTGGAGTACTGTGAGATGTCTGCGCCGAAGCATGTGTAAATCTCAAAGCAGGTTTTGGTACCAAATCTTAAAGCAATGTTAAAGTTCATTGAGCTGGAGGTAAAAGAGCCAAAGCGTATATATTTTCCATTAGCTTTCATGACTATGCTGACTCCACGGTAGGTAGTGACACACCTTTGCTTTTCAGATCTGCGACAGATGAGGGCTTGAATGGCATCTGTGAGGAAAAAGTGCAGCGTGTGATACATAAACGTAGTCCTATAATTACCTTTACCTGTTCGGACTGCTGTATTAAATTCGGTATAGACTTCATCACGAGTGTAAGCATAAATAGCCATTATTTGTTCTTTTGTCAGAGAGCTGAAACGACTGTTTCCATTATGAGGACTCCATTTCTCGTTGTAGTATGTCTCTGCTTCACTCCAGGCCTTTAAGAAGTTTGGAACTTTGCTTTTCTCTCTTGGCAGAAACGCATTCTGCACATTTTTCAACATCTCATCTTTACACCCATCATACATGTCATCAACAGAATTTGGAGCCATATCGAGAGGGATGATGTTCTGCAAAAAAAATATACACTATGAGAATTAACTTAGAATAAAAAGCTTATGTTGATCTTATGTACAGATGTCATTTTAAAATCAGTCTAAACCAAGAATCCTCTCAGCCAAAATTACCTGTGCAGTTCCCACGGTTACTCCGAGCATCATAAACACAACTGCCCAAGCCATCTTCCAACAGCAAACAAAGACCTTGTACATATAGTAAATACATTTTTATGTAACTCTGGCTATATGAATCTTCTGTTTTGAATTTCTCAAATAATGAATGCATAATTTCTCGGTTTTATTTAGCATCTAAATAAACACCTGTAGTTCTTCGCTTGTTTGTTCAGCCTATAAAAGTAAGAAACCATGACCTTACCATCTCAGGGCTCTGATGTCGTGATGTCACCTTTCAAAAAGACAGCAGCTCCTGCTTCTCTTACACCTGCTCCAGTCGTCCCAGAGAGGGGCAGGACCATATTTCTAAAGTAACGACGCTCAGTCACAAAGAGCATTTGAATTTCATTTGGGATTCTCTACAACTTTGTGACTTTATCACTGCAGCTTCTTACAGACAGCAGTGTCTTTATCAGTCACTGTTCTTGAGATCTATAAAAGGCTTTCAACTTTATTCAATTTTCTTAATGCACATTTCTTTTATTTAATGCACATTTATCCTTTTTCTGATAAAGTCCAAAATATAACTAAAGTCTCATCTGTTCCAGTCAATGCCCAATGTCTCCAGCTGGCAACTGTTAGGCAGTCAGTTATAATTTGCATTTAAGCTAACCACTATATTTGAGATAAGTTTGGTTTGAGTCATTAATAACTATCTTTGGTGGCACTTGTAGGAAAGCATCAGACTCAGTTTCTCCTCTGAGAAGGAAACGCACTAAAGCACTTTATTGACTTTGGCTGAATGATGACTCTCGTGCTCTTGAACCTGAGACAAAAACAAGCTGAGACAAAATGAAAAAATAAGAGAATCCAGCTTCAGAATTCTGCACAAACACTTTGCTATATTATTAGAAAGCTGTAAAGAAGGCATAAACTGTATTTTTTTAATCAACTCTCTTAGCTTATTACAGCCATAATCCTCAGGTTCTCTCTAATGTTTCAGTACCTCTTTTTGATCTTCAGAACATAGATCATGTTGTACCATCAACTTTGATGTGTGAGAATTTTCTTGAGTTCTTTATTACCTGAATTTTTGGTCTTATGCTTTTTTCTGCTTCTGTTATCATTGACAGGTCAGTTTCACCTTTGTGTCCAGCAGTTTGAGCCAGTAACTGGCCCTTATCTATCAAACAACTACAGTAAGTCATGCAAATTTCCCCCTGGACAGACTCCCTGTTCTATTATCACAAGACGTTTTTGATGCTGTTAGGTCTGGCGTTGTAACTCTGGTGACCACGTCTCTCAGAGCTGATGTTCTTCCAGCTGATTAATCAGGCATACATTTACATATTCAAATCAATTCCACCACATAATAATGAAAAACTCTTGGGAGTTGTTGCACATTTTATTAAAGACTGCTGACTGGTCAATTCAGACAAGGTAACAGTTTAAGATGGATTGGGGTTTTTTCGTGCTCTCCACATTATAAACAATTTCACAAGGGAGGTGGTTCTTCTCTGATGTCTTGTCTGACTTAATGACTTCAAAGACCTCATAAGGAGGAATCAAGACTTCACTCTCTTCCTCAAACCTGGAGTACTGTGTGATGTCTGCTCCAAAACATGTGTAAATTTTAAAGCAGGTTTTGTTACCAAAATTGAGAGGAATGCTCGAATTCACTGAACTGGAGGTAAAAGAGCCAAAGCGAAAAGTACCTTGGTTTATGGTCATGGTTCTGTTGACTCCACGATAGGTAGTGACACACCTTTGGCTTTCAGATCTCTGAGAGTTGAGAGCTTGAACGGCTTCGGTGAGGAAAAAGTGAAGTGTGTGATACTTAAATGTGGTCGTATAGTTATTTTTTCCTTCTCGAACTGCTGCATTGAATTCAGAAAATACATTTGGCTCTTTAAGAGTGTAAGTATGAATAGCAATTATCTGATCTCTTGTCAGGGGGCTGGAACGGATGGTTCTATTTTCAGGACTCCATTTCTCCTTGTAGTATTTCTCAGCTTCGCTCCAGGCCAGAGAGAATTTTTCATCTCTTTTTTCTCTCAGCAGAAACTCCTCCTGCACTTTTTTCTCCATCTTGTCTTTACAGCTGTGGTACATGTCATCAACAGAGTTTGGAGCCATATCGATTTGGATGATATTCTGCATAAAATAATATATAGCATACACATAGAATAAAAACTTCTGTTTATCTTATTTACAGACATCATTTTAGAATCAACTTGAATCAAATCTCCTCTGAGCTCATATTACCTCTGTATTTGCCATGATGACTCCAAGCATCACAAACATGACTGTCCAAGTTGCCATCTTCCACCAGCACAAAGAACCTGTGAAAACAGTAAACACACGTTTAAACATATCTGGCTGAAATAACAATCAAGGGAGGGTTGCCATAGCAGAACTTCAGCCTACACTTTGATTTGGCAAGGGTTTTTTAACCCTGGATGTCTATCCTGATATAACTGCAATTATAGTGAAAAAGAGCAACATTCACACAGCTGAGAATCAAACCAACAGGAACCAGGTCTCTGCCATAAAAAATTTGTGAATTGTCTCCAGATTTCTTAAATTTAAAATTCATCTATATTTGGTTTGATTTAAAAAGTCAGATTGTAACAAATCTTTTCTGTTTTCAGTCATTACAGCATTATAGTGGTAAATCATCTGTTACTATTGATAGTTCTACCTGATGAACTGACACTCAGAAAGTTTTATTCAAGTTTCTCTTCAGAACTGTAGAGAACAGTTGTGACAGTCGGCACTGTCACTATTTCTGATCTTTGTTAAAATATTTGAAAGATTTTTAAAGATATTGTTTGAATACACATTTGTGTCATTTGTGTAATACATTTTTTCCTTTTAAATTGACTCCAAAATATAATTTAATTTACTGACTTTTCTATACAATATAAGTTAGAAAACAGGAACATGTTGTCATTTATCTCCTTAATCGATGCATATGTGGTGACCTGCTGATTTTGAACAGGAACACATTCAAGGAATGCCTTCATCTGTCTACAGACAATGATTTCCTATTGCTATTCTATCCTCCAGTCCAGTATTGTGAAAATTAAACTAATATAGCATTTCATAAGACTTAGTAGATCTTTACCTTGTGAAGAGTTTCTGTGTAGATGAGAGATAGGACAAACAGGAGAATGACAGTTTCTCCTTCTCAGCCAATTTATATCCAATAGTACATCTCTGCAATCACCCCACTTCCGCCGGCCTGTCTGAAGTCTTGTATTGTCTGAAAACCATAAAAGGAGATACTGGAACATCTGGAAAAAAAAAAAAAAAAAAAAACGATACTCCTGCCGTCTCCTATCAGCTTGTCCATCCCCCATCCCAGGGATCTTGCACTCCACGATGACCGATTGGGAGGAACATAGAGTTCTTAACAATCATTTATGATTAAAAGTCTTTTTCTGATCTTTAGTTGGCCTATGTTTCCACATGTAAATGGCTTTCTGTTGTCATGGCAACTCATCATAAGAAAAGTTCAAAAGTGCCAGAATTCCCTGTTTAAATCCTCCCGGCAGAACAGCATTCAAACCATCATGGAAATGTATTTCAGAAATCATAGATTCAATTAGGAAAGGTTCAGTTAAATGAATTAGTAAAAAAAAAAAACACAATTTGACAAAAACTGCAACAGTCTGCTGCTGGAGCGATCCACATCTAGAGGCTCAACTCCCTGAAAATCCATTATTTTGTCTGGAGACATTTCGGTGATTTTTTTTTTTTTTTTTTTTTTGAGCCTCCAGTCATATCAAATATAATCATTCATCATAACACTCCAGATAAGACAGAAAATGCAGAGAGGCCCAATGTGGCAGCGAGTATAAGCTGTGACGACACATCTACCCCCCAAACTAATGGATATCTATCTGCCTGAAAGGGCTTGCAGTCTTCTTGCACGTTCCTCTTTTTGCTTTGGGTTAAAACAACTACAATTCCAATTCCCAGCTCAACACAGTTTGTGTAGTTTTAGCTCAGTGGTCCCCTTACTTATGTATAATTAAAATATATAAATAATGCTGAAGCCTGCCACAGTCTGCAGCAATCTTTAGGAGGATTAAAATAATATGTACTTTTGTTTTGTTGTGCTAGCATTTTACTTTTTGACACCAAAACACAAGGTGTCACTCCATCCTCTACAATATGAGTTAAAAAACCGCCTGCATGTTGGCCAGCTCCCAGCTACTGTCATTTATCGCTTTGACTTATGCATATCAAATTCAAATATGAATTTGAATTTGTAACATCTTCCAGACAGCAGCAGGGAGAAAAACCGGTGCCAGAGATGAGACATCTTTCAGGATGGTGATGGTTCTGCAGAGACAGCCTGTCCTGAAGATGTCCTAAGAAGGGCAGAGTGAGTCCAACTAGTGTTTTGTGTTTATGGACACTTTTCTCATCTGCCTCTGTACAGGGGAGACTGATTTCCTAAGATCCCTAATAAAGAGCTCAAAATTGCCTGTGCAAATGAATGGAAACGTTGTTTTCTCATGATTTGCGGGTGATCAACTAAGAACTGCGCAATTGATAACAAGTACAAACATCGCCATGGAGAGTTCAGAGGGAGAGAAGGTCGCAAACGCAAAATGAATTTCGACCTAACGGATAAAGACATATTAGTGGTAGAGGCAAATAAAAATAATGCTGAGCTCCACCAAAGAAGTCTAAATGTCACCAGAAGGACTTTCAATATGGGTGAGTATTTGTGATAAAGTAAATACATTCGGCAAAGAAAGAAAACCAGATCAGGTTAGGAGGTGGCAAGATATAAGACGAAGAACCTCAGAAAAAAAATGTTTATAATAAAACCTCGGTAAATAAGGCATGTGGGGGCGGCAGAAGAGATGCCTTTGACCAATACTGAGCAAAGCTAAAGCCGATTACAGAACAGGATATGTACCATTTAAAAAAAAAACACTCAATGAAAAAAATATATTTTAGATTTCTTTTTAAATTCAATTAACTTGCCTTCCGTGGTATTTTTTTTTTTAATATTTGGGATTTAACATTCAAATAAAATATCCGTTCCTGCAGAATATTTACTGTCAGTCATCGCTTCTCACATATCTGAGAAGAACCAGGCCAAAACAACTGGAAAGCCTCAAAAGCGGCCCGTTCATGAAGAGATCGATACGGAACTGCTGCTGGAACAGGAGAGACCGTCTGCAGCCCCAGAATAGGGTCTGACATCGGTTACGCACGAGGTGCGCGCTGTCCCTTCTGTGACACGATTGCTAAGGCGTGATATTCGGGTCATTGCAGGGCACACTCGGCATCTGGTCGGCGCTGTGTCTGGGCTGACGGTGGCTCGATAGCGGGGTACAGGCGGTGATGAGGACTCTCAATGTCAGCGGCCCCGGGGCGCAGCAGCCGGGTCCTGGAGAAGGGGACGAGCGCAGCGCTGGAGGGAAAAAAAATCCAAGTTAAAAATGTAATATTGACAGAAAGGGGGAAATTTTAAAAAGACATAGTCAATGTCAGCTTTAATTACCATTAACTACACTGAATGTGAATGCTCTGTTTCATATAGAGTAAACTTGCGTTGCCCTCACCGCTCAGAAATTATTTTTTGTTAGTAGTCCGCGTCTGCTGTCCTGCAGCTTTGGGCTGTTACCCCCCATTGGGGCCCGTGATTATGATCCTCTTCATCTTCGTCCTCCTCCTCTTTGGCATCACGCTCTGTCACTTGACACTTTGCAATATTGTGCAACATGCAGCAAACAACAAGGATTCGTGCCACCTCGTCTGGACTATACACACAAGTATACACACAGGACACCGAAGATGCCCTTCAATGATGTTTCTCGTGCATATGTGGGCACAAGGGCCTGTATTTGCTTTTGTCATTGATGGGGACATGTATGAATCCCCTATAGCCGTGGACTTCAACCTTGGTCCTCAAGATGTACTGTCCTGCATGTTTTAGATGTCCCCCTGCTTCAACACACCTGATACAAATCGCTGTGTCGTTAACTGACTTGTACACACCTTAATGACAAGCTGATGATGATCAATAATTAGAATCAGGTGTGATGAAGCAGGTAAACAAATAAAACATGCAGTAAAGTAGATCTTGAGGACCAGGGTTGAAGACCATTGCCTATAACATGATAAAAGATATTCCTTTATAACGCTGCGCCTAATCCCCTCTCTCACTCTGCTGGGGAGAGTGGGAGCGTGTAAAGTGCAGGTGTTCGCGAGAGGGTAAGAAGTTAAAGCGAAACTCTTCAGACTTCTTGAGCAGGGTTTCCCTGGCCTCCGACAGTTTCGATCCCTTAAAGATATTGATCTTTTCATGTTCCCCTTTTAGAAAATATTACTCTCGAAACGTTTCCCCCAGCCTCCAACCGCATAAAAGCCATGCTTGGTGCCATTTAAAACGTCACGAGTGTGTGTGAATTGACTGTATCTGCTCATCCTTTGTTACATCGCATTCAGCACTTGTGACAACACACGAGAGAAACGACCCTGGGAGACGCCGGGACCAGTTAAAACAGCGCGCTGGAATGATCCAGACGCAAGGAAATGCAACGTTGCAAGGACTTTTGTCATACAATATGGCACGACTCCTCCTTGTGACCGCGATTCAGCCCCTAGCTTATCCAGAAGCTTCAATATTGCAAAGCTGGATATGTCTCAATAATCTTTGCCTCTGTTATTCCAGAAATGTTTACACGAACAGGAAAGATGCGCTCTCTCCGTCGCCTTTCCCTAACAATAACTGCAGCCATTTGTGCGTAAAGTTGTGCCAGTTAACACCCGCCTTCCAGACAAAAAACGACACAAAAACAGCCAGTGTAATCAGTTTCAGGTTTGTTAAACCACATTGCACGTGCCGCATTGATCTATTTGCATCTACTTCTAACAGTACTTTGCCCGTTCTGGCAGGAACACCTATACTGGATTTTCATCAAAGGTAAACGCGCAAAATTGATTACGCGCATTTTTCCCCCGCCCCTTTAACAGACTCAAGTTGATTAATAAATCAACTGCAAGGCATCACTTTTGCACACGTTTTATACGCCTAAACCTTTAGTAAATTGTGGTCTGTGTCAAAGTGGTCTCTGTGCAGCAGTGTTAAAAGATTGAGCAGCTGCAGACAGGTTGTGCTTCTTCAGAACAACATGTGGTAGGATGCTAGTTTCAAACAGGAAACGACAAAATAACAGACCACATACACAAACAGCAAATTTCATTTCAAACAGTCATAATGTTACCTGAAAACTCTATTATAACCTCCAATCAAATACTGTATAAATACAAGAATTATGACAAAAATTAAGAAATCTGCAGTAGGTGAAGCACTTCTGTGTACATCTGTATTGCTGCTCAAATTAAGAAATGACTCATATGCTTCCTGAATTAATTTATACATATATACAAATTATGATGCTTGCAGGTTCTACATTTGTTCTCCAAAAACATGACTGTTCAGAAGTTACTTTGTGATTCGTTAACCATTTATTGTTGTAGTTTAAACCATCATTTAGACAGTATACAAACACATGATCTGACCACCACAGATGGTCTTTAATCAGTCCTTTGGCTTTTACTGCATATTTGGTCAAAATAAAGTTCTTAAGATTTTATCGGTCCAGAAAAAAAAAAGTACAAAATGAAGAAAAATAACTGAAACCTTAAAACTCAAATGGACAAAATGCAGCAAAGTGATGAAA